>JAANYP010009337.1:0-44292 GCA_020465985.1 Centrapalus pauciflorus | reverse complement strand
TAATTTAGATTATATATATATATATATATATATATATATATATATATATATATATATATATATATATATATATATATATATATATATGAATCAGGTTCATCAGCGTATATGTAAGATTCCAGCGTACCCTAATGTGAATGATCATTCACACATATTTTTTTTTGAATAGACATATTTAAGACAACATTATAAGACTTTTTTTCAAAAGAAGTAACATCATAAATCTTGTGAATGGTAAAAAAAGATCATGCGAATGGTCATTCACACCATTCACATGGTGTGAAATGACCATTCACATGGATGACCATTCACATAAATATGCATTGAGCATTCACATAATTTTGAAGGACACAGAAAGTGTGAATGTATGTGAAATTCATATATCATGTGTATAACATTAAATTAAACATGGTTATGAGAAAAAAATTTTAAAAAAAGTTTTTTAAGGTTGGTACCTTCGGGTGCACTTGATTTCTAGAGGTACCATTTTGAACCTGAATATATATATATAGGGTTGGGTTCATATAAGAACCCTTTAATTTCGTGAGAACCCTCAAAAAATGCACAAATTTATACATCAAATGCACAAATTTTAAAATTTAATTTATAACTTAAAATCATTATTAGTTTTAAATATTAATAAATTTCACAATCTAACATTAAAATTATCTTTAAAATTCAAATTCATCGAGTTTAACACTAAATGCACAAATTTGAACATTAAATGCATAAATTTTGTCAAATACATAAATTCGTATATAGAGTGTGAAAAATTTATCATGAGATGCGTAAATGTTTATATAAAATGCATAATTTTATCAAATGTATAAATTTTAGCATCAAATGCATAATTTTATATATTAAATTCGTAAATTTTAGAGTGGTCCTCACGTTTTCACGAAATTAAGGGTTCTTACCGGAACCATATATATATATATATATATATATATATATATATATATATATATATATATATATATATATATATATATATATATATATATATATATATATATATATATATATATATATATATGATATGTATGTATAGTGAATATTAAAAGATTTTTTATTAATTAATTTATGATAATAAAATAAATGGTTATTAAAATAAAATAACAGCGTACGCTTTTCTTTAGGGTTTTTTTTTTAAAAAAAAATTGGGAGCGTCTCTATTTAACCTTCTTGCCGCTGCTCTCCCTTTTCTTCCATCGCCGCCAGCCAACCGACCCCCGGCCACCGCTTCCTTAGTCTCATTCTCCACATCATAAGGTTTATATATCTCTCTCTCATCATCCTTCTTCATCACCGTTTTACATTCAAGGCCGATTTTGACCTTGACTTGACCGTCTGTCACCGACTAGGTCCGCCTTTAACCGCCTTTGACTGTCACCACCTAATTAGTCCGATCTGGTCCAAGTCGTAGCGCTCCGCTTCCCGCCTACTCGCCGATTAATCGGCCGACTAGGCCGATTTTCGCACCCTTGAAAATTCCCCAATGTATAGTACAAATTGCTTGCTTTACCAAAAGTTAAGCTTCAACAATGGTCCGCTCAAACTCTAGGACCAAAGCCAATAATCTATTTGTCTTTATCAACACCTCCTGTATTACATGAAATGTGAGGGGTTCGCAGATAAAATTTGCTAAGTGAGTTACTAGATCGATATGGAGTGCACGAAAAAAATGGTGTGGGAATAGCCTACAATTTGCATAGGTTGCGAGCATAACCTGCTAATCCGCCGTTGCCAAGCAACCGGCTTCCATCTCTAGGTGTGCAACTCCAATCGGCTTCCATGTCCGGCGACCTACTCTGTAAGCTTCCGGAAGTAGGAATTTATACGCACAAACACAAAGTAAGGCGTTTAACAATATTTGTAATCTGGACGTTCAGTGAGGCCAATGAAATGAGCATAGCTCACAATGGGTTAATCAAGAGTAATCATATGAAACATGAAATGAATAAGCATCATGTGTAGCATAAAGGCCAATGTATGTAACTGAAGGTATCAAGTAAGGTATGCTGGCCATATGTCATGATCAAGTAATGAACAGCCAATAGGGCAGTATAATAAATTGCCAACTAGGGCAGAGTGTCATATAAAATGATGCTTATTAGATATGCACAATGTCATAATCAAAAGAACATGCAATTATGTATGCAACACACATATCAATACTAGAACTCACTGAAATAGGCTAAATAGCCTTAAATGCGTAAACAAGCCAATAAGCCTCTCGATTCCTCGAACCGATAACCGACACTTCTTTTAGCTCCAAACCTATCAAATAATGATACTCGAAGCATTTATAAGCTTATAGTAGTATATATGATAAGGCTCGGAAGTTATTTGAAGTGTTTAAGCATTTTCGGTTTAAATTTCTGAATTCACCGTCACCGTTGCGCCGTTTATTGTGTTTTATAGACTTATGGGTGAAATTTGATGATAATTTCTATGTTATATAAGTATGGAATGACCTCATAAGGTTATAGTACCATTATAGGACTTAAAATAAGTGTTTTGGGTGTACAGGGGCTAAACTCGACGAGTTAGAGGGGTTACTCGGCGAGTACACACACTGGAATCAAGTTTCGGCATTCCCAGGCAAAGAACTCGGCGAGTATATGGAGTTCCCTTGCTCTGCAGTCCAGAACGCTCCTTTTCGACGTCTTGCTTGCATTCATTCCATCCAAAACTCGATTCTAGCATTCCCAAACACCTTTAAATTTGGTTTTGAAGACATATTTTATTTATATAAACATATATGAACATGGTTTAACATTCATATATCAAAATCAAACCCCTTTCATCACTTAATTTCTTGACTAACTTTATACAAAACCAAACTCACTAAATAGTGATATTCCTTTGTTTCTTTATGCTTGTAATTCAGAAACCATTTGAGAGATTCATTTAACTACAATCAAGTTCCCTTTGTATCATTCCTACTGAAGCTATCTTTATTCACCATAAGGTTACTAGGTTATGGAGGAGAGCAAGAAAAGCATATATATATATATATATATATATATATATATATATATATATATATATATATATATATATATATATATATATATAGACTACTTAAAGTATGATTGTGAAATTACCTTGAATTCAATCTATGGTTTACACAAGTCTCCAACTTCTAGCCACACTTGCAAGAAACTCTCTGACCCTAGATTCTTCTTTAAAGTGTAGAAAAATTTAGAATGGAAATGGGAAGGAGGAGACCAACGATTGGGGATCTATTTGATCCTCAATTGGTCAACTAGTTACAACCACCCACACTCCAAGTACTCTTTTCTTGCATTTGGCTGCAAATCTCTCATTCTTTAAATTTGGAATTAGATGGTTTCATAGTAGCTTAATTTACTTGTACGTCAGGCATGAGACTTTGTACACTCTTGTATCATTTGCTCACTTACAAGTCATTAAGCACATAGTACAAGTAGATAAGCATATGGCTAAGATTTTGGCTACAATTTATAGTCTAATATTAAAAACAACTAATTAACTTTTATTTAACACTTTAATTAGTTTTAATTATCACCTTAAACTTGAGGATGTTACAACTCCTCCCCCCTCGAAAGGATTCCGCCCACGGAATCTTTTCTGGGCGAACAAATTGGGGTACTTGGCCATCATCTCGGTCATGGTCTCCCATGTAAGGTGAGCACGACGATGATGCTTCCATTTGACCAAGACTAGTTTAATTTCTTTATTTCTCAGCATTACAACTTTTGTATTCACAATGGCTTCGGGCTCTTCAATATACCTCAGATTGTCATCATTTTTAACTTCACTTATCGGCACAGCCAAATCTGGCTCTATGAGACATCGCCTGAGATAGCCCACATGAAAGACATTATGAATGCCCGATAAATCCTCGGGAAGGTCGAGACGGTAGGCTTGTTCACCGATCTTCTCGATTATAATATGTAGATCAACTCGAATAATATGGAGCCCAAATCGAATTATATTGAATATAACTCGAATAATATGTAGATCAACTCGAATCATAGAAGCATGAAACTCGATCAATAAAGCATGAAACTCGATCAATTAAACATGAAACTCGATCATTAAAGCATGAAACTCGAATGAATAGAGACTAAACTCGAATGGTTCCTTATGCAACTCGATTTATACTTATGTTTTCTCGGGTAATAGGTTTATAAAACTCGAATGAAACACAAACAAAATCGAATAACAACTTGATCAAACTCGATTAAAACAAGGAATTCAGTGTTACCCGAGTTTGAACAGGAATTGATCAAAATCAAGTTCAAAATTACAATTTTCAACAAAAATCCACGAATTGATTCCAGATTGAAATCAAACCTGCGGTTTTCACACACAAACACTTTTTGAAAAACTACTTTGGCTTATTTCAGATTAAAATTCAAAAATCGATCAAAAAACCTCAAGAACACACACTTTATCAAAAATTCAGAAAAATCAAAATTAAAATTTGTGTGTTTGGAGATATGATTTGACACTTAAATCCTCAGATCCGTCTTTAAAAACTTCGCACTCGATCCAAATATCAAACACTTTCATCCAGAAAATCAAAAACCATTCTGAATTTTCTGATTTTCGAACCAAAAAAATATAATAGTGTTCTTCAAAATTCGAATTCAGATTTATAAATTCATTCAAAATCACTCATAATCAGGCATATTTGGCTCTGATACCAATTGTAAATTCAATATTTCATGAAATTCATTTAACAATCCAACAATTATATGAACAAGAACAATCAACAACAATATATTGAATGATTATAGAGAGAAAATATTACATTGGAGGTTTTCGGCTTTCTTGCAAAGCAATCCATCTTTCTCTTTAACCTGGCTAATAAGTTGTTGGTGACTTGCACAACACTTTTTCTCTCTATCAATCCGTGTATCAGTTCCCTACAATCTCAGATATGTGAAATTGTTCTTTAAACATTAGCACCTATATCCTATTTATACACAATACACAAGTATTGTTTATTTACATATACAACCCCTATACTATTGAGTATTTACAAACATATACAATATAATTGTTTCATCTCTATTATTTATTCCCAACATTCTCCCCCTTAGAGATGAACACAATTATTAAAAGTAAAATTCATTTCAACTCTACAAATATTGTCCCTAACAAGGTTTATTAGGGTTAATTAGCTAGTTTCTTTAGGTTTATAAAAGCGATTAAATTGTGAAATGAGTGATTTGTTTGGAATAATGATTACGACTAAATTATAACTAAAACAACGGAAAACAACTAACGGATTGATTAGCAACGCAAGTAAAGATAATCATTTACGGAATCACTACAGCATAAGTTATTACCCACTTTGAATTTCATGCAATAATCACATAGACATAATTAATTGCGTAGTTAAATTAATCATACATACTTTAATCAATAAATCTCAGCATAGCGCATGCAACGTTCATTACTTGTCTTAATCCTTAAACTAATGGACTCGACACAAATAATAACACTACTATGAACTATCTTGCTTTTACCAATTAAAACATATAATCATAACAATAACCAAATGCTTATCATTTGCATTACACATAGAATATTCAATCAACACAAATTACATTAAAACATAATTGAAATTCAATAAAGTAGAACTTAGCCGTAGATCCTCCGCAAATGGCTATGGTGTTTAGGTGCTCATCGTCTGCTCTTCACCGGGAATGGTTGGAGACATCACCGTAGGCTTCGAATGGTTGCAAATACCTTCTTCGTACTTGAATCGTGAATCCACTCCGGCAGGGCTTCGCCGCTTCTTTCAACACTTCGGGACTCCTCTGGAACGAATGAAATTGATCCCTATTTATAGAGGACAAGTAAACTAGGGTTTTGGACTCAGAAAAGCGGCCTGAGAATTTTTACGCCGCTCGAGCGTAGCCCTACGCCCCCCTGCGCCCAAGGTACGTCCAACCTGCGCTGGAACTGCTCGTGAACTCGAAATTTACTGTTTTGGGGCGTAGGGTGGGCGTAGACCTGGGGCGTAGCCCTTCTCCCCGACCTGCTCAGTTCGCGCTGAATTTTCTCATGGTGCTTTGAAATGACTTCCGAACCCTGAAACACAAATATGAAGTAATAATATGGAAGTTACGAAGTATCGATACTTAAAATGATCCTAAAATGATGCCGAAAACACATAAAATTATAGTCCTATCAAACCTCCCCAAGTTAACTCTTGGTCATCCCCGAACAAGCCTTAGAATCAGAACTAACTATGTGCCGACTGTATTAGTAGCGTGTTCAATAAATCTAGGTTAAGTCAGCCTTCGTAATAATGCATTAAAAATTTTAATGTAAGCTAAAGAACATTATCAGAAAACACATTTTCTCTAGGTAATTATAATGTATACCACTTTTGGAAATTACCCTTTTAGCTCAAGGTTACAAGATAAAAACATGTGGGTCTTTTGACAATTTTTCCCTCTATGCATGTATACCATAATATATTACTTTTATTTACCATGCTTTTATCTATTTTTTCTTTTCTAACTCAAGTTAACCATAGCTTTCTAATTGGTCAATGTAGCGAGATTTAGGTCAATCACTCCCAAACCAGATGATTTTAGGGGATTAGGCATGAATGGTACCCCAAAGGACTTAATTTCCCGAACCAACTAGGCTACCCTCGAATATTTTGAGGCTAAAAACATGATTAAGCGCTCCCCCTTATTGCATGAGTTTTCCAAAATCTTTTGACACATTATTTTCATTTAAGCACAAATGTACGTTAACTTACTTGAACTCAACTTACATTAAAATGTTAATTATTATCACGACTCTTAACATAATTCTAGAATTTCTTACTGACATCACTAATTTTAGGTACGTTTTTTTTATATGTATCATTCCACGGCCTGATCGGCAACAAGAACCATTGGGGAAATTCAAAAAGACTACATTGGCACTGAGCATTCACATTTAACAGGACTCGACAAATAAAAACAAACACACTCAATTACTGAAAAAAAATTATGAAAATTAAATTTCTAACCCAAACAAGCTGTCAGGATCTAAATCTGAATTACCAAGACTAACTGATTTGAATTTATCAGAGTATAAATCAATAATCTTGCTTTGAATCAAAGTTTAATCAAGAAGTGCAGAATAACACTTAATTATTTTAACAAAAACTTTCAGAATCAATAATGAATAAAAACACAAGAAGTAATCAAGACTGTTTGTATTGCTGAATTCACTGATTACAATCACCTCTAATCTGTTTGATTAGACGAAGAACACAGAATGTTCTTGGGGTTTTACAACCTTAGAGGCTTATGAAAACTCTATCAATAAAGCAATTACAAACTCAAAAATATGCAGAAAACTCCTATACAATAGAAAGACCTATTCTATGTATTTATATTGCTTCTTGATATGTTTCCTTGACGAATAATGACTTCTCTGATAGTAGATATGCTGGAATCTTCACGTAGATATCTTTTCCTGAAAATCAGCACTTTCTGTTTATGAAACTGTTGAGCAGCTTGAATCTCTTGACAGCATGAACAGAGCAGCTTGAGTTGATTTGCTCTGGCAGCTTGAACTTTTACACTGGCAGCTCGAGTTTCTTCAACTAGCAGCATGAACTTTGTATTTACATTTAAAATCTACTAACAGTCTGAGAAATCTAACTAACAGCTTGAACATACTTAAACTATTTCCCAACAATCTCCCCCTAACTTAAATTCTTTACACAAGATTTGAAGTTTTATACAAAAAAAAATGGAAATGAATAAGTAAACTGTTATTTACAAACCAAGGCTTTCAAAAACTTACAATTATGCAAGTTTATGATCTATAGCCTTCAAAAATTCTCTCTTTAGCTCATCTCTATCACAAGATATTCTGACAGACTTCATCTGGAGTAGTATATTCTTTAGAAGATCATAGAATTCAAGATTAAAGAACATACCAGATCCATCTGTGAACTTGATTCTGTAAGTCCTGGATTTGACAAAAATATTAACTTCCTTGATTTTTAATCCCTTCTTGTTGGCATTCTCTATATCCTTTCTAATAAATTCAGGATCAACAATGGACTTCAGATCTCTGATGACTTGTTTCACTTGAGGTAGAGAAGATCTAACTTGTGATACAGACCCAATGTTGTGCATCGTTATCAGCTCATCTCTGGTCAACTTTTGAACTATTTGCCAAAAAGTATCATACTCTTCTTCAGGACCAGACTCTCTTCTTATCACAAACTTAATTCTCAAGTCACGGTCATCCAGTGACTTAGCAAACCAGTAGTTAATTTGAGGCTTTGTGAAATCATGTTGATCAATCAATTTCTCTATCTCCATGGCCTTTTGCATTTGTTGCTCAAAGAGCACCCTCTTAACAGATGAAGGAATAGAGACAGCAGCTTGATCTGTGGGAACAGGTGCACTGACAGCAGCTTCAGTCTGGACTGATTTCTTTGATGGTTGGACTTCTTGGGATGGTTGAATTTCTGGGGAGACTTTTGTTTTCTTTCTTTTGTCCATCTCCTTGTCATGAATCTCTTGCAGCCTTTTAGTTGGCATGGACTGAGCCATTTTCTTTGGAATACCAGCTGCAAATGCAAAATTTATCAAAAATCTTCTGTGCTCAGCTTTGGAGTGCCCTGTTGGCATCTTTCTCTTCTTTGCTCCTTGTTTAACCACAAACCCCTTTAAGTAATCACCTAAAGTCTCATCATCATCCATTGGGGTTTGGGCTTGCTGATCTAATTCTTTGTCCTGTTCTTCAGCTATTCTTTTGGCAACTTCAGCATCAAAGGCAATTTGGGCTTCTTTGGAGGAAAATTTATGCTTTGGAGACTCAATGAGAATGCCCTTGCCCTTGTCTTTTGCAGCAGATGATGTAGCTTGGACTGTACTTGATGGAGCTTGAATGCCTTCCCTGATCACAACTCCAGTAGCTTTTGAAGAAGCAGCTTGAGTGGCTAGGCTAACAGCTTGAGGAGCTGTTGGGACTGCTAGCCTAGAAGGTGGGACTGTTGATGCTGCTTGGACTGATGGTGTTGGAGCTGCTTAGACTGATTCAAGAACCTCCTGATTCTCCCCCTTTTTGGAAGCATTGGTTTGGTTAGAAGGACCTACAACCGTTGCCACGTGGGTTTGAATCAACTGCTCTAATTTCATGAGCTTACTCCCACAGAGGGTAAACCCTTTGTGAAGATAAGCCAGCTTTTGGTTTTGAGCTGCTTCTACCTGTTTGAGTGCATATATTTGAGCCCCCTGTGCAGCAATGATGGACATTTGGTGTTCCAACATAGTTACAACAGGTTTCAGCTTTGGATCCGTTAATAGCATTAGTTGCAGGCTAGTCTCAAGATCAGAAAACACCTAAGGTGCTTGTGATCTATCACTGACATGAATACCAGAAGTAGAAACTTCTGGGCCCCTCTGTTCTTGGTTCTGGGGACTTCCAGCTTGTGTTTGCACACTGGCTGTTGCCATGGGTGTGGCCTTAGATATGTTGGCACTGGCCTGTGCTTCTTTTGCAGAAACATCAGTAGTGCCAGCCACAGAACCCATATGAACCATCTCTGATGAGATGTTCACCTCCTGAGTGAGGATGGGAGTTTCCTCAATTGGTTCCCTTTGGATATTCTGTGCAGAAGTATCCTCCTGCACAGGGAGATATGGCTCTTGTCTAGGGGAGGAGGAGGAAGGAGCTCCTGGTCCCCTTTTCCTTTTATATAAGTATTTTAGTGGGCGTTTTGGCTGTACAAAAGGATCAGATGGAACATTTGTATCATGAGGAGTGGGTTGGGAACCTGGGGGTGAAGCAGGAATGTTGGGCTGTGTCTGCTCAGGACCTTCTCCTCTATTTCCTGGAATGATGTTCATCATTGCAGAGGGCAATGGAACATCTATACTTACAAAATTGGCACTTGGCTTTAACAGCCTTTTGATTGAAGACAGTGAGTGCCTATGGGAAACATGTATCCGTTTATGTAAATGTGGAGTTGTGCAGGTGTGTGCAATAATTGCTGCCAAAAACCTAGGATACATGAGAAATTTCCCAGTCTTTAGGGAATGATGCCTTAACATCCCCTGAAAAATCATGTTAGAAAAATTGAACTGTTGGCCAGTAGAAAAGCACACTAAGGCAGTGGCAATATTTGAAGAAAACTCAGACCAACCAGTTCTTTTGGGGCTTAAACATTGCTGAATAATATGCACAAGGTATTTCCATTTAGGAGAAAAGTGTGCCTTAAGAAAAGTAAAAGAATCAGCAGGACCCTTATAACCAATATTTTGAAGACCAAAATGTAAAGCTTGAAGGGATAGGTCGGTTATACCTGAGGCATCTTGAAGATGCAAGTGATGTCTGATGGATTTCTCAGTGATATTGATGATAGTTCCATCAATCTTGGATATGAGGGTAGGCACTCCATTGATGGTTTGAACAGATGCATGATTCCAAAACTGTTCAATATGGGAGATGTATATAGTAGGGTTAATGGATAGAGCATAATGGATATGGGAGTGCCTGAGGAAATCCATCATTGCATGAAACGGTTGAAGTTCAGAGTGTTTTAGGGTGTATGGGAGGCAGTTGTGTTCTTTTACGAACTCCATTGATGAAGAAACGACGGTTTAGGGTTTGAAAGAAGAATGTGTGATTCGTTCAGAGAGAAAGAAAGAGGCCGTGGAAGAAGAATATGTAACTGGTAGTTACAACTGAACGAAACCGGGACCTTTAAAGGTTTCGAAAGGTTGGGTCCCGCGCACACATTTGAGAAATTACCCAAATACCCTGCACACTTTGGCAGATCAAGTGAAAACAACTAACAGTTCGAGAAAATGAACTAGCAGCATGAGAAAATACTCATGCTGTTAGTTTAAAAATTATGCAACTTTTCAATGGAACAGTGTCTCCCCCTTAAATAAGCATACTGAGTAGATAATAATGAAAACCAATTAATCCATGTTTACCATACCAATATTTGATACTAGGAAAGTGAACCTTCCTATATCAAAAGGTTTTGTAAATAGATCAGCTAACTGATCATCTGTATGAATTTTGGTAACTTGGATTAATTTCTTTTCATTACAATCTCTGATGAAGTGAAATCTGATTTCTATATGCTTGGTTTTTGGGAATTTCACTGGGTTTTGCACAATGCTGATTGCACTTGAGTTGTCAATATAAATAGGAGTGGATAAGAAATTCATACCATAGTCTCTTAGTTGATTTTGAATCCACATTACCTGGGAGCAGCAGCTTGCAGCTGCTACGTATTCTGCTTCAGTGGATGATGTGGACACAGTTGTTTGCTTTTTTGCATTGCCAAGAGACCAGTCTTGCTCCTAAGTATTGACATCCACCAGTTGTGGATTTCCTGTCAATGTTGCATCCACCATAGTCACTGTCAGAATAAGCAGTTAGTTCAAAAGGAGATTCTTTAGGATACCATAGGCCTAAATGTGGTTGGCCTTTAAGATATCTAAAGATTCTCTTAACAGCAATCAAGTGAGAATCCTTTGGAGAGCATTGAAACCTAGCACACACACAGACAGCAAACATAATATCAGGCCTGGAAGATGTTAGATACATGAGAGATCCTATAAGGGATCTGTATAGATGAATGTCCACATCTATGCCATCTTTGTCTGTATGGAGCTGTTTATGAGGATCCATTGGAGTGCTTGCAACCTTTGTGTCTTGATAGCCAAACTTTTCCAGTATGTCTTTGACATACTTTGATTGACATATGAATAGACCAGTAGGCTTCTGTTTAACCTGCAGCCCTAGAAAGAATGTGAGTTCCCCCATTGAACTCATTTGAAACTTTTTGTGCATTAGGGTCTCAAATTCTTTGCACAAACAATCATTTGTTGAGCCAAAGATGATGTCATCAACATAGATTTGGACAAGTAGAATCTCAGCTTTGATGGACTTAATGAAAAGTGTTTTGTCCAGAGTGCCTCTCTTGAATCCATTCTGTAGAAGATATGATGACAGAGTGTCATACCATGCTCTGGGGGCTTGGTGAAGACCATAGAGAGCCTTGTCTAGCTTGTACACCCTGTCTGGATACTTGTAGTCTTCAAAACCAGGAGGTTGACACACATATACCTCCTCTTCAATTGTCCCATATAGGAAAGCAGACTTGACATCCATTTGATACACTTTAAATCCTTTGAAGCTTGCATAGGCTAGAAATAGTCTGATGGCTTCAATTCTTGCTACTGGAGCAAATACATCATCATAATCTATGCCTTCTTCTTGAGTGTACCCTTGTGCTACTAGTCGTGCTTTGTTCTTGATGACTATCCCTCTCTCATCTTTCTTGTTTCTGAACACCCATCTTGTACCAATTGCTCTCTTACCTTTAGGAAGATCCACCAGAGTCCATACATTCTGAATTTTGAACTGTAGAAGCTCTTCTTGCATAGCTTCAATCCAGGATGAATCTTTTAATGCTTCTGATGCCTTTTTAGGTTCTAGTTGAGACATGAAACAGGCATTCTCAAAGGCAGCTAGGCTGAATTCAGGAACTGTTTGTTCAGCAGCAGCAGTCTCATTTTGAACCATTTTCCTTGTTTGTACAGGAGTGCTTGGATCACCCAGTATTTGATTGAGAGGATGATACTTGTGAACCCTTAGTGTAGGCTCTCAATCAGTCTGAAAAGGGGATCCAAGATTTGTATCATCTCCATCAGTACCAGTAAGAGGATCAGCTTCAGGAGCAGCTTGACTTGAATCTGGGACTGTGTCCCTTTGTGTTGGATCTGTTTTCTCAGGACTTGAGAGTGGCACTTCAGTATCTGGATTTGCATCATGTTGAGCATTCAGGACCCCTGGAGGATCACAAGACAGAAGTGGTAGAGTGGTGTAATCATCCCAACTTGTGGAATCTGCAGCAGTCTGAAACTTTGTGCCAACAGCTTGAGAAGTTGTATTGGCAGCATGAGAAATTGTGTTAGCAGCTTCAACCCGGTATGCATCAGCTTCTGCAGTATACTCAGCAAAGCTCAGAGAATTTGTTAGTGAATCTAAATCAAACAACCAATCAGGACCAGTGCCTTTGATATTAGCAGTATTTTCATTAAACTCAACATTGGCACTTTCTTCAATTGTTTTAGACACACTGTTATATACTCTATAGGCTTTGCTTTGAGTTGAGTATCCTACAAAGAATCCTTCTTCAGCCTTACTTTCAAACTTCCCTAAGTGAGTCTTAGTGTGAAGGATAGTACATGGGCATCCAAAAGGCTTGAAGAAAGCTATTAGGGGACTTCTGTTATGGAATAACTCATAGGGAGTTTTCCCTTGTGATTGGACAACTTGAACCCTATTTAGAACATAACAGGCTATATTAACAGCTTCTGCCCAGAAAGTCATTGGCAGATTTGAATCAGCTAACATTGTTCTAGCAGCCTCAATTAATGTTCTGTTCTTTCTTTCAGCTACACCATTTTGCTGTGGTGTTCTTGGTGCACTATATTGTCTAGCAATGCCTTTGGACTCACAGAAACTGTTTAGAATGTGATTTTTGAATTCAGTTCCATCGTCTGATCTTATCACCTTAACTTTGGAATTGGATTGGTTTTCTATCTTAAGGATAAAAGACTTAACTAGTTCAGCAGTTTCATCTTTGGACCTAAGAAAGTAAACCCAAGTAAATCTGGTGAAATCATCAACAACGACTAACCACTAAGCCCTTTTATTCAAACTCAAAACAGATGTTGGACCAAATAGATCCATATGTAGCAACTGAAGAACAGATGAGATTGAATTTACTTGTTTGGCCTTATGAGAAGTTTTGTGTTGCTTACCTTTAAGGCTTGCTACACAATGATCATCACAAATGAACTCCTTATCAGATTCTTTTTAACTAAAGCATTCATGGACTTGAAGTTCATGTGACACATCCTTCTATGCCAAAGAGCAGATTCATTGGATGATGCTTTGGATATCAAACAGCTCAAAGTATTTGATTTAGATAAAAGATCTGTGTCCAGACAGTAGACATTGTCCTTTCTTGGTGTTCTTAGTAAAACAAGATTTTCAGGAACTTTGAAATCTTTTGAAAGAACAATGCACTCAGAATCTGTGAACAGAACAATGTTTTGTTTGTCACAGATTTGAGAGACACTTAATAAATTGTACTTAAGCTGTTCAACATACAAAACATCATGGAATGTCATGTTGCCTGCATTAACAGTACCTTTACCTGTAACCTTACCTCCTTTTGAGTTGCCTCCAAATGCAACAAAACCTCCATCAAAACCTTTGAAATTTGACAAGCATTCAGAATTGCCTGTCATGTGCCTAGAGCATCCACTGTCCAGATGCCATCTTGTTCTATGAGGAGACCTGTGGTTGCCCTGCACAAATAACAGCTTAGTCAGTAGTGGAGTAAACCCAAACCAAATTGGTTTTGGGTTGGCCTTGTACATTGACATAACTAAAAACTGTTTTTGACTTCTTATATTTAGTGAGATCTACTGATGGAGTCTTTGGAGAGTATTTGGTGATAATATGAGGTATCCAACTATTTTGATCATCTTTTCTTCTAACAGTCTCAGAGGATTCACTAGCAGTTCCAGATTGATGCTCAGCAGCTTGAGCTGTGTTTGTAGTGCTAACAGCTTCAGTTTTTGCACTAACAGCATCAGATTTTGACTTAGCAGTCTGATCTTTTGCATTAGCAGTTTGAGCATCAGATTTGTCCTTGACACACCATATTTGTTTAAAACTTGATTTAGGCTTTGCCAAAACTTGTTTTTGATGTGTGGACTGTTTTTTATTAACTTTTGAAAACCTGTGATCAACTGTTTTCTTTGGAACTGATGTGGAAGGTTTCACTTTTGAGTGCTTTGCCTGAATAGTTTTTGATGCACAGTCTGTTTTGCAATAGCTGGTTTATAAAAACAATCCTTGGCTAAGTGATTCTTCCTTCCACAGTGAAAACATCTTTTGACAGTTTGAATTGGAGAACCAGACTTTTCTGCCAATTTCTGGTTCTTGTTTCTCTGATTTCCTCTTACCTGTTGTTGTTTAGGAAACTTTTGAACACCATGCTTTTGGCATGTGCAGACAGAAACAGTTTTACCTCTTTTATTTCCTTTTGATGAAGATGCAGTGTTACAGTTAGAATGTATAGAAATTTGTGGAGTAGCATTGCATACACTCATCTTCTCTTTTCCTTTCTTGCTGGGAGCTTGGATCTCTATGGGTGCACTCATTGTGTCACAGTCTTTATTTTGAATCTTATCTTCCGTTGATTCAAGACTGTCATCAAGGATAGGATCTACAATGGTCATAGACTCATCTAGTGGTTCATTAACAAGTCTATCAGCAACCTCACTCATTGGATGAATATACTTGTTGTTGTATGGAGGTGGAGTAGCTCTGTATCCTATTCCTTCTTTGGGATTAACCTGGGATTTTACTCTGTCTTTAAATTGGACTTCCATTAGGTGTTCCAGCTTTTGATTTGCTAACTTAAAGTTTCCTAGATCTATGTTAACAGATTCTAGTTTCTTATTAGCCTCTAACACCTTTTGTTCAGTCTCTTCTACCTTTTTATTCAGAGATTCTATTTTCTTATTTAGCTCCTTTTTCTCCCACTCATGATAGGTTCTATCATACCCCATTTGAATCTCATTATCCTTATAATCATTGATCTGTTTTTCCAGATCTTCTATGGCTTGCATGTATTCATATCTCCTTTCTTCCATCTTAGCTAGAGTTTTGCACATGCTCTCATTATGATCTCTGTACTTTTTAACCATATTTTTGCATGATTGAGAGCAGAGTTTAGAATTTACCTCAGAGGGCAATTCAGTGGAGGAGACATTTGATGTTTCTGCCATTAGTGCTTGATTTTGAAATTCTTCCTCTGTCTGATCACTCCAGTCAAAAACATTGTCTTCTTGAGAGACAAGTGCTGTTGATGATGATGTCTGAATGGGCTGTGAAGTCCTTAATGGCTGTTGACCTTGAGATCTACATTCTCTGGCAAAGTGACCAAGCTTATGACATTTATAGCATTCAACTTTTGATTTATCAAAAGCTGGTTTGCCTTCTGTTCTGGCTTGAAAGTTGGTCCTCCCAGTTTTTTTAAGAAATCTTTTGGCCCTCATGGTCAGCATTGCATGTTGCCACTTTAAATCCATCTCTTCAAGATCATCTGGATGAATTTGCTCCAAGTCTTCAACATTTAGAGCAAATAATGCATCATTGGCAACAAAAGCCTCATAGTGAGTTTCAGCAGAGTTGCCATCACCACCTGAAAAAGAATCACAGTTATTAGATTTTTCAGAAGACAGAAGAGCAGTATTGTGATTATAAGAAAAGGATTTCTTTTTAGCATCAATCTCAGTCTCAAACACTCTTAAACTGTTATACAGATCATCCAATTCTATCTCATCAAGAGTGTCTTTTGTTCTCCATTGTGCAGCATAGACTGTCCATTCTTCTCCAAGTGATCTGAGAAACTTTCTGTTGACTTCATCTTGATCCAGATTAACTTTTGCACTTTCCAGTTCACTTATCAGCTTGTTGAACCTGTCAAAAATTTGAGTAAGGTTTTCATTCTTGCCACCAGAAAAGTTCTCATACTGCTGTTTCAAGAGATCCTTTTGGTTTCTCTTGGTACTGGCATTACCAGCAAATCTTTTCTCTAAGGCATTCCAAAGAGAATGAGCAGTATAAAACTTTTTGAACTGATGTTGATAAGCATTAGGAATGGCTATTTGTAAAAGTGTAAGTGCTTTCACTTCATTCATTCTAGCCTTCCTTTCAAGTTCAGTTTTTGGAGGAGTTTTGACTGGTTTTCCCTCATCATCAAGTTCTGGATCAACTACAGGAGGGAATTCAACAGCTTCCCATATGGCATAATCAATGAATTGAATATGCTGTTGAATTCTGAGTTTCCACATCTCAAACTCAGTGGGCTTGAGCATAGGCACTTTGAGTCCTTGCCCAGATCCACTGCTGCTATTTTCAAATTCCATTGCAAAACAATTAAAATTTTAAAAGAAAGTTTTCGACTTTGAAAAACAAAGAGCAACCTGGCTCTGATACCACTTGTCAGGATCTAAATCTGAATTACCAAGACTAACTGATTTGAATTTATCAGAGTATAAATCAATAATCTTGCTTTGAATCAAAGTTTAATCAAGAAGTTTGCGGAATAACACTTAATTATTTTAACAAAAACTTTCAGAATCAATAATGAATAAAAACACAAGAAGTAATCAAGACTGTTTGTATTGCTGAATTCACTGATTACAATCACCTCTAATCTGTTTGATTAGACGAAGAACACAGACTGTTCTTGGGGTTTTACAACCTTAGAGGCTTATGAAAACTCTATCAATAAAGCAATTACAGACTCAAAAATATGCAGAAAACTCCTATACAATAGAAAGACCTATTCTATGTATTTATATTGCTTCTTGATATGTTTGCTTGACGAATAATGACTTCTCTGATAGTAGATATGCTGGAATCTTCATGTAGATATCTTTTCCTGAAAATCAGCACTTTCTGTTTATGAAACTGTTGAGCAGCTTGAATCTCTTGACAGCATGAACAGAGCAGCTTGAGTTGATTTGCTCTGGCAGCTTGAACTTTTACACTGGCAGCTCGAGTTTCTTCAACTAGCAGCATGAACTTTGTATTTACATTTAAAATCTACTAACAGTCTGAGAAATCTAACTAACAGCTTGAACATACTTAAACTATTTCCCAACACAAGGAAACCTAAATATGATAAATGTGAAGAGCAAGGAACGATGGTACCTGATCACTAGTAAGGAGGAGGAGGACAAAAATCTACCAGCGTGAAAATCCTCGTGATGTCGAACCCCCTCTCAATATACTCAGTTCTGCTGTTCAGCTGTTGATGATATGTCGTAGCTCTCTGCCCAGTTGGTCAAATTCAGTCTAAATTTTTTTTTGTGGAGGCTATTTTTTGTGGGGGCTCGTTAGATCATATTAAACATTTCATAGAACCTACCCTTCCCAACTTAGACCATTGTGATGTCCTCGTCACATAAACACACTTATAATGAGCAGACAATGACAACAATCACATTCTTAATAAAATTCTTTGCTTATTTGGGAAAGATGAAACTAAAGTAAAAAATTTAACATTCATTAACTAGCACACTTGCATAAATATAAATAAACTTAAGTCTGGGAACAACTAAAATTGAGTTGGAAATCCTCCCCCACTTAGTTGGTGACACTAACATTTAAATAAACAAAGAAATAATTAAAATAATCCACATTTTCCTAGGGAATCACGATTGCACTTGGCATGTGCAACAAGCCGTTAAACCCCTCCGTATCCTGAGTGGACGAGTGTTGTCTCGTGAGGGTTACCAGAAACACACGCACAAAGTTTTCTGGGTTGCCTCCAGGAAGTGCTAATTATTACGTCTTCAGCCAGACATACTGCTCCTATACTAGTCTAAGTATGTTTGGGATCTTTTAACCTGATTATATAGTGACTAGCATATTAATGGCGACCTATTGTACATATAACTTTAACCTATGCCTAATGGAAACCATGGTATATTGAAAATTGACATTAATTGATCATCAGGGAAGGAGTCCCTAGTGTGATCTAGTTAAGTCTAATGGACAATTTGGGAGTCTAGACAGGTGGTTGGCAACAACATTCTCAGTCCAACCTACTGCCTCTTTATAAATTACTAACACTTGTTGTAGAGCTTTTTCTTGTGCCTTGGTCAGATATGATGAAATAATGACTGATAGATTGTTATTCTGACCTAAAAAGACATACTTTAACTGAACAGGAAAGGTATTTAACTCTAGGATAGGTGGTTGTTCTATTGAAGAACTTGCAGATTGAAGCATATCAGTTGGTAGATTCTCAGTCTTATGGGTCCACGGTGGTTGTTTAGGTTCCAGCATGGGATCTATGATTGCTCAAGCTCATGGTATTGCTCAGAGTTCAACATAACAGTGTCGTGCTTAGCAAAGAATAATTCGGTGGTATCATTGGCATTGATTAGTGAATCGCACTGCTTAAGCTCATCCACCGCATTTATCATGTAACATTCTGAATCGATTGAAGTAGCGATGGAAGCATTGAACACGTTTAATCGTAGTTTATGATCTCCAAAGGCAATATCTACAGCCCCCGTTCTACAATTGATTTGAGCATTAATAGTAGCTAAGAACGCTCTACCTAAGATTATGGTCGGCTGGTTTTCTCCTAAAGAACTCTCTGTATTAAAGACTAAGAAGTTGATCGGATAGTAAAAATCTTCTACTTTTACTATAACATCCGATAAGATACCCCTTGGATATTTCGTTGACCGATCTTCCAGTTGCAGAATTATATCGGTGGTCTGTAACTGGCCTAGATCATGTTTGTCAAACAAATTCCTGGGTAAAATGTTTACACCGGCTCCAAGGTCGAGTAATGCCTTTTTAATTTGCACATTGCCAATTGTCACTAGAATCAAAGGTGATCCAGGATCTTTCAGCTTTGGTGGCAAGGAATTAGAGATCACTGCACTCCCTTGCTCAGTTAAATTGATCTGCTTGGGAAGCGAGACCTTGAACTTTCTTTTCTGCGTGCAAAGATCTTTTAGAAATTTGGCATAAGAGGGTATTTGTTAAATTGCCTTCACCAATGGGATATTGATCTTGACTTGATTGAATAACTCCCACAAATCCTCTGGTTGTGGATCTCTCTTGCCATACGGAGAAGATTTCGGATTTTCTATAGCAGCAGGGTAGGGAGGAGGAGCTGTGGCGTCTTGATCCTTAACCGCCTCCCCAACTTTGGGAGTTGGGATGTCTGCCTTAATTGGTTCCTTGAAAGTAACTTTCTTAGAACCTTCATTCTTTTAAGGATCTTCTGTCTCTTCGTATACGACCTCAGTGTCGGTGTCTTCTTCTACCTCTTGTTCCTTTGGCATTTCGATCTTATTATATACTTTTCTACCACTTCTTAGGGTAGTCACCTTTGATATTTCATTAACTTCATGCTTCTTCTCTTTCCATGTGCGTGTGAAGGATTTAAAATAGTGTTACTCAGAAGCTTTCCCTCCTCTCGTTTCATGAGCGATTCGGCTATCTAACACATTTGGCGACTCAGCATCTCGTTAAAAGATTGTTGCTTCATGATTTATGCGAACTCCGAAAATGTGAAGAGCTCATATTAGTTTCCACGTGAAAGTGAGGTTGATCACGTTGGTATGGATTGTAATATCGCTCATCCTTAGCAGCAGAAGTTGAACCATATTGATATTCTCTTCGTGGTGGTGATTCATACATTGGTTTAGATTGATGATCGGTAGGCTGATCATTTTTCAATCGAAAATTAGGATGATTTCTCCATCCCGGATTATAGGTTTCCGAAAATGGGTTATCCCTCTCCTAATGCGGCTCTGAAACCATATACTTCGTTCGCATATTCTTTAGTGGGTTGCACTTGAGGACATGCTTCAGAATGATGAGATGGATCTCCACATATTGATGCAACATGGTTTTGGCTAAAACCCTTTATCAGTTGATCTATCTTCTTTCCGATTTCTGAGATTTCACTTTTTACTTCAAGTTTCCAGGCATCGTCTATACCCATCACTTGAACTCCGATATTATTTTCAGAACCGGCTTGAACTTTGTGTGAATCCTATATATCAATCAACATTTAAATGCAATACAATTAATCACAAGATCAAGAACACTAACCGAATGTTTGTATTAATCACAAAACGATTACAGGAATAGAACGATTACTGTAGCCCTAGCTTCCTGTTGGGAAATATTCTAAGTAGTTCAAACTGTTAGTTAGACTTCTCAGACTGTTAGTAGAATTTCTATGTAAATACAAAGTTCATGCTGTTAGTTGAAGAAGTTCGAGCTGCTAGTATAAAAGTTCAAGCTGCCAGAGTAAATTAACTCAAGCTGCTCTGTTCAAGCTGCTAAGAGATTCAAGCTGCTCAACGGTTTCATAAACAGAAAGTGCTGATATTCAGGAAAGATATTTACACGAAGATTCTAGCATATCTACTATCAGAGAAGTCAGAGTCCTTGAAGGAAACAAATTAGAAAGCATTATAAATACATAGAATAGGTTTTTATATTGATAAGAAGTTTTCTGCATATTCTAGTCTTGTAATTGCTTTGTGTTTAAGTTTTCATAAGCCTCTAAGGTTGTAAAACCCTAAGAACAATTTGTGTTCTTCGTCTAATCAAACATATTAGAGGTGATTGTAATCATTCTGATTCAGCAATAGAAGCAGTTTTGATTATTACTTGTGTTTATTTGTTATTGATTCTGAAAGCTTTTATCAAAATAATTAAGTGTTATTCCGCAAACTTCTTAATTAGACTTTGATTTAATACAAGATTATTGGTTTACACTCTGATCAATTCAAATCAGTTAATCTTAGGTAGTTAAGTTCAGATCCTGACAAGTGGTATCAGAGCTACAGGTCGTTCTTTGTTTTTCAAAGTCGAAAGCGTTCTTTCAAACTTTTAATCTTTTGCAATGGAATTTGATAATAGCAGCAATGGATCTGGGCAGGGACTCAAAGTGCCTATGCTCAAACCCACTGATTTTGAGATGTGGAAGCTCAGGATCAAACAACATATTCAATTTATTGATTATGCCATATGGGAAGTTGTTGAATTTCATCCTGTAGTTGATCCTGAACTTGATGATGAGGGCAAACCCATCAAAACTCCTCCAAAAACTGAACTTGAAAGGAAACTAGAATGAATGAAGTAAAAGCTCTTACACTTTTGCAAATAGCTATTCCAAATGCTTATCAACATCAGTTTAAAAAGTTTTATATTGCTCATTCTTTTTGGATTGCTTTAGAGAAAAGATTTGCTGGGAATGCCAGTACCAAGAGGAATCAAAAGGATCTTTTGAAGCAGCAGTATGAGAACTTTTCTGGTGGCAAGAATGAAAACCTTACTCAGATTTTTGACAGATTCAACAAACTGATAAGTGAATTGGAAAGTGCAAAGGTCAGTCTGGATCAAGATGAGGTCAACAGAAAGTTTCTCAGATCTCTTTGAGAAGAGTGGACAGTTTATGCTGCTCAATGGAGAACAAAAGACACTCTTGATGAAATAGAACTGGATGATCTGTACAACAGTCTGAGAGTATTTGAGACTGAGATTGACACTAAAAAGAAATCGCTTTCTTATAATCACAATACTGCACTTATGTCATTAGAAAAATCTAATTGCAGTGATTCCTTTTCAGGTGGTGATGGCAACTCTACTGAAGCTCACTATGAGGCTTTTGTTGCCAATGATGGACTATTTGCACTAAATGCTGAAGATCTAGAACAAATTCATCCAGATGATCTTGAAGAGATGGATTTGAAGTGGCAACATGCAATGCTGACAATGAGGGCCAAAAGGTTTCTTAAAAGAACTGGCAGGACCAACTTTCAAGCCAGAGCAGAAGGCAAACCAGCTTTTGATAAGTCAAAAGTTGAGTGTTATAAATGTCACAAACTTGGCCACTTTTCCAGAGAATGCAGATCTCACAGTCAACAATCATCAAGGCCTCAGCAGACTAATCAGGCTTCCTCATCACAAGCACTTGTCTCTCAAGAAGACAATGTGTTTGACTGGAATGATCAGACAGAGGAAGAGTTTCAAAATCAAGCTCTAATGGCAGAAACTTCAAATGTCTCCTCCACTGAACTACCATCTGAGGTAAATTCTAAACTCTGCTCTCAAACATGCAAAAATATGGTTAAAAAGTACAGAGATCATAATGAGAGCATGTGTAAAACTCTAGCTAAGATGGAAGAAAGGAGATATGAATATATGCAAGCAATAGAAGATCTTGAAAAACAGATCAATGACTATAAGGATAATGAGATTCAAATGGGTCATGAAAGAACATATCATGAGTGGGAGAAAAAGGAGCTAAATAAGAAAATAGAATCCCTAAATAAAAAGGTAGAAGAGACTGAACAAAAGGTGTTAGAGGCTAATAAGAAACTAGAATCTGTCAATATAGATCTAGGTAACTTCAAATTGGCAAATCAAAAGCTGGAACACCTAATGGAAGTCCAATTTAAAGATAGGGTAAAATCTCAGGTTAATCCCAAAGAAGGTATAGGATACAGAGCTACTCCACCTCCATACAACAACAAATACATTCATCCAATGAGTGAGGTTGCTGATAGGCTTGTCAATGAACCAATAGATGAGTCTATGACTACTGTAGATCCTATCCTTGATAACAGTCCTGAATCTAAAGAAGATCAGATTCAAAATAGAGACTGTGAGTGCACATCAGTTGAGAAAGAACACAAAACAATGAGTGCACCTATAGAAACCCAAGTTCCCAATAAGAAAGGAAAGGAGAAGATGAATATGTGCAATGTTACTCCACAGATTTCTGTACCTTCTAACTGTAACACTGCATCTTCTTCAAAGAATAATAAAAAGGGTAAAAATGTTCCAGTCTGCACATGCCAAAAGCATGGTGTCCAAAAGTTTCCCAAACAACAGCAGGTAAGGGGAAATCAGAGGAACAAGAACCAGAAATTATCAAATAAAACTGGTTATCCAATTCAAACAGTCAAAAAATGTTTTCATTGTGGCAGAAAGAATCACTTGGCCAGAGATTGTTTTTATAAACCATCTGTTGCAAAACAGACTGTGAGTCATCAAAAGACAACCTCTCAAAATTCAAAAAACTCAAAGGCCAAACCTTCTATTGAATCAGTTCCAAAGAAAACAGTTGATCACAGGTTCTCAAAAGTTAATAAGAAACAGTCCACACACCAAAAACAAGTTTTAGCTAAACCAAAAGTAAATTTTAAACAAATATGGTGTGTTAAAGGTACAAACTCAGGTGAACCTGTTGATTCAAATGTTGAAACTGCCAAGTCTAAAGTTGAGACTGCTAGTGCAACTTCTCAAGCTGTCAGCACTACAAACTCAATTCAGACTGGTAGGCTCAAAGTTGGGACTGGTAATGGAACATCTGAGACTATTACTGAAAAGAATGGACAAAATACCTGGATACCTCATGTGATAACTAAGTACTCTCCACAAAAGCCATCAGTGGATCTTACTAAGTACAAGAAATCAAAAACAATATTTAGTTATGTTAATGCACAAGGCCAACCCAAAACCAACTTGGTTTGGGTTTACTCCACTACTAACTAAGCTTTTATTTGTGCAGGGCAACCACAGGTCACCTCATAAAACAAGATGGCATTTGGACAGTGGAGGTAAGGTTACAGGTAAAGGCACTTTTAATGCAGGCAATATGATTTTCAATGATGTTTTGTATGTTGAACAGCTTAAGTATAATTTATTGAGTGTCTCTCAAATCTGTGACAAACAAAATATTGTTTTGTTTACAGATTCTGAGTGTATTGTCCTTTCCAAAGATTTCAAAATTCCTGAAAATCTTGTTTTACTGAGAACACCAAGAAAGGACAATGTATACTGTTTGGACACAGAGCTTTTATCCAAATCAAGTACTTTAAGCTGTTTGATATCCAAAGCATCATCCAATGAGTCTGCTCTTTGGCATAGAAGGATGTGTCACATGAACTTCAAGTCCATGAATGTTTTAGCCAGAAAGAATCTGGTAAGTGGTTTACCACAAAAAGAGTTCATATGTGATGATCATTGTGTAGCATGTCTTAAAGGCAAGCAACACAAAACTTCTCATAAAGCCAAAGAAGTAAATTCAATCTCATCTGCTCTTCATCTGATTCATATGGATCTATTTAGTCCAACATCTGTTTTGAGTTTAAATAAAAGGGCTTACTGTTTAGTTATTGTTGATGATTTCACCAGATTTACTTGGGTTTACTTTCTTAGGTCTAAAGATGAAACTGCTGAGCTAGTTAAGTCATTTATTCTTAAGATAGAAAACCAATCCAACTCAAAAGTCAAGGTGATACGATCAGACAATGGAACAGAGTTTAAAAATCATATTCTAAACAGTTTCTGTGAGTCCAAAGGTATTGCTAGGCAATATAGTGCACCAAGAACACCACAGCAAAATGGTGTAGCTGAAAGAAAGAACAGAACATTAATTGAGGCTGCTAGAACTATGTTAGCTGATTCCAAACTACCAATGACCTTTTGGGCAGAAGCAGTCAACACAGCCTATTATGTTCTAAACAGGGTTCAGATTGTTCAATCACGAGGGAAAACTCCCTATGAGTTATTCCATAATAGAATACCCTTAATAGACTTTTTCAAGTCTTTTGGCTGTCCATGTACCATACTTCACACTAAGACTCACTTAGGGAAATTTGAAAGTAAGGATGAAGAAGGATTCTTTGTAGGATACTCAAGTCAAAGCAAAGCCTATAGAGTATTTAACAGTGTGTCTAAAACCATTGAAGAAAGTGCCAATGTTGAATTTAATGAAAATACTGCAAATGTCAAAGGCACTGGTCCTGATTGGTTGTTTGATTTAGATTCACTAACAAATTCTCTGAGCTTTGTTGAGTATACTACAGAAGCTGATGCAAACAGGATTGAAGCTGTCAACGCAAATTCTCATGCTGTCAATGCAAATTCTCATGCTGGTAGCACAAATGCTCAAGCTGTTGGCACAAAGTTTCAAACTGCTGTATATTCAAACAATTGGGATGAGTATACAAGTATACCACTTCTGTCCTGTGACCCTCCAGGGGTTCTGATTGCTCCACACGTTTCAAACTCAGACACTGAAGTGCCACTCCCTAGTCCTGAGAGAACAGCTCCAACACAAAGGGAACCAGTCCCAGAGTCAATTCATGCTGTTCCAGAAGCTGAACCATCCAATGGTCCTGATGGGGATGATACAAATCTTGGATCTTTGTTTCAGACAGATAGAGAGCCTACACTCAGAGTTCACAAGTATCATCCTCTCAATCAAATAATGGGTGATCCACGTACACCTGTGCAAACAAGGAAAATGGTTCAAAATGAGACTGCTACTGCTGAACAAGCAGTTCTTGAATTCAGTCTAGCTGCTTTTGAACATGCCTGTTTCATGTCTCAGCTAGAACCTAAAAAGGCATCAGAAGCATTGAAAGATTCATCCTGGATTGAGGCAATGCAGGTTGAGCTGCTACAATTCAAGATTCAGAATGTATGGACACTTGTTGATCTTCCTAAAGGAAAGAGAGCCATTGGTACAAGATGGGTATTCAGAAACAAAAAGGATGAGAGAGGGATAGTCATCAAGAACAAATCAAGACTAGTAGCACAAGGGTACACTCAAGAGGAAGGCATAGATTATGATGATGTATTTGCTCCAGTGGCAAGAATTGAAGCCATCAGATTGTTTTTGGCTTATGCAAGCTTCAAAGGTTTTAAAGTGTATCAAATGGATGTGAAGTCTGTTTTTCTATATGGCACAATTGAAGAGGAGGTCTATGTGTGTCAGCCTCTTGGTTTTGAGGACTATAAGTATCCAGACAGAGTCTACAAGCTAGACAAGGCTCTCTATGGACTCCATCAAGCCCCAAGAGCATGGTATGACACTCTGTCATCATATCTTCTATAGAATGGGTTCAACAGAGGCACTCTGGACAAAACTCTATTCACAAAGTCCATCAAAGCTGAGATTCTGCTTGTACAAATCTATGTTGATGATTTCATTTTTGGCTCCACAAATGATTGTCTGTGCAAAGAGTTTGAGACATTGATGCACAAAAAGTTTCAAATGAGTTCCATGGGAGAACTCACTTTCTTTCTAGGTTTGCAGGTCAAGCAGAAGCCCACTGGTCTTTTCATAAGTCAATCAAAGTATGTTAAAGACATATTGGAAAAGTTTGGATATCAAGACACCAAAACTGCAAGTACTTCTATGGATCCTCACAAGCAGCTCCATACAGACAAAGATGGCATAGATGTGGACATTCATTTATACAGATCTCTTATAGGATCTCTTATGTATCTAACATCTTCTAGACCTGATATCATGTTTGCTGTTTGTGTGTGTTTGTAGGTTTCAATGTTCCCCAAAGGACTACCATTTAGTTGCTGTTAAGAGAATCTTTAGATATCTCAAAGGCCAACCACATTTAGGCCTCTGGTATCCTAAATACTCTCCTCTTGAACTAACAGCCTATTCTGACAGTGATTATGGAGGATGCAACATTGACAGAAAGTCCACAACTGGTGGATGTCAATACTTGGGAACGAGGTTGGTCTCTTGACAGTGCAAAAAGCAAACAACTGTTTCCACTTCATCTACTGAAGCGGAATATGTGGCAGCTGCAAGCTGCTGCTCCCAAGTGATGTGGATTCAAAATCAACTGAGAGACTATGGTATGAATTTTCTATCCACTCCCATTTATATTGACAATTCAAGTGCAATTAGCATTGTACAAAATCCAGTGAAATTTCCCAAAACCAAGCATATAGAAATTAGATTTCATTTTATAAGGGATTGCAATGAGAAGAAATTAATCCAAGTTACCAAAATTCACACTGATGATCAGTTAGCTGATCTATTTACAAAACCATTTGATGTAGGAAGATTCACCTTCCTAGTATCAAATATTGGTATGGTTAACATGGATTAATTTGCTTCTCTGTGTACATATGCTTGATTAAGGGGGAGTCACTGTTTCATTAACAGTCGCCTAATTTTCAACTAACAGCTTGAGTATTTTCTCAAGCTGCTAGTTCATTTTCTCGGACTGTTAGTTGTTTCACTTGATCTGTCAAAGTGTGCAGGGTAATATGGATATTTTCAAAACCTTTAAAAGGTTCCAGTTTCGTTCCATTGTAACTACCAGTTGCAAAATATCTTCTTGAACCCTTCTTGATTCTCTGGAACAATTCCCACGCACATCACTGAAAACCCTAAAATCTCCAATTGATCTTCAATGGAGTTCGTCAAAGAACATAACTGTTTACCCTACTCTCTCAAACACGCTGATCTTGAACCGTTCCATGACATGATGGAATTCCTTCGAAGTTCTCATATCCATCATGCCCTCAATATCAATCCCACCATATACATCTCACATATTGAGCAGTTCTGGAACCGTGCTTCTGTAAAAACCATCAATGGAGTCTCCTCTTTGACATCCAAAATCGATGGCACTACCATCACAGTGACTGAGGAATCAATTCGACAACATCTGCATCTTCAAGATGCCTCAGGTATAACAGATCTATCCCTTAATGAGTTACATACTGGTCTTCATAATATTGGATATAGGGGTCCTGCTGACTCTTTTACTTTCTTTAAAGCACACTTTTCTCCTAAATGGAAATATCTTGCGCACATTATTCAGCAGTGTATTAGCCCTAAAAGAACTGGTTGGTCCGAATTTTCATCAAACATTGCCACTGCCTTGGTGTGCTTTTCAACAGGACAACAGTTCAATTTTTCAAATATGATTTTCCAGGGGATGTTAAGGCATCATTCCCTAAAGAATGGGAAATTTTTGATGTATCCTAGATTTTTAGCAGAAATAATTGCAAAAACTTGCACAAATTTTAATATACATAAGAGGATACATGTTTCCCATAGGCACTCACTATCTTCTATTAAAAGGCTTTTAAAGCCAAGTGCCAATTTTTTGAGTGTAGATGTCCCATTTCCTTCTGCAATGATGGGCATCATTCCAAGAAACAGAGGAGAGGGTCCTGAGTAGGCTCAGCCAAACATTACTGCTTCACCCCCAGGACCCCAACCCACTCCTCATGATACACAAATGCCTTCCGTTCCTTTTGTTAAGCCCTCATCCCCACTCCTACTATATAAAAGGAAAAGAGGTCCAGGAGCTCCTTCCTCCTCAGTCCTCATACAAGAGCCAAATAACCCTGTGCAGGAGGACACTTCTGCACAGAATATCCAAAGGGCACTCATTGAGGACACTCCCATCCTCAATCAGGAGGTGGACATCTCACCAGAGATTGTCCATATGGGTTCTGTGGCTGACACTACTGTTGCTTCTGCACAAGAGGCACAGGACAGTGCCAACATTATTAAGACCACGCCCATGGCAATAGAAGGTGTGCAAGCACCATCTGGAAGTCCCCAGTACCAAGAACAGAGGGGCCCAGAGGTTTCTACTTCTGGTATTCATGCCAGTGATAGATCATAAGCACCACATTCGTTTGCTGATCTTGAGGCTAGTCTGCAACTCATGTTATTAACAGATCCTAAGCTGCAACCTGTTGTAGCAATGTTGGAATATCATCAATCCATCATTGCTGCACATGGGGCACAAATAATTGCACTCAGGCAGGCAGAGGCGGCTCAAAATCAAAGAATGGATTATCTCCATAAAGGGTTTACCCTCTGTGGGAATAAGATCATTAAATTAGAGCGTATGATTCAAACCCAAGTGGCAAAGGTTGTAGGTCCTCCTGACCAAACCAATGCTTCCAAAAAGGGGGAGAATCAGGAGATCCCTAAAGCAGTCCAAGCAGCTCCAACAGAACCAGTCCAAGCAGCTCCAACAGTTTAAGAATCTAGGCTAACAGTCCCAACAGCTTCTCAAGCTGTTAGCCTAGAAACTCAAGCTGCTTCTACAAAAGCAACTGGAGTTGTTTTAAGAGAAGGTATTCAAGCTCCCACCAGTTCAGTCCAAGCTACAACTTCTGCTACAAAAGATAAGGGCAAGGGCATTCTTATAGAGTCTCCAAAGCACAAATTTTCTACCAAAGAAGCCCAGATTGCCTTTGATGCTGAGATTGCCAGAAAGTTAGCAGAAGAACAAGATAAAGCTTTAGACCAGCAAACCCATGCCCCAATGCAAGATGATGAAACCTTAGGAGACTACCTAAGAGGGTTTGTGGTCAAGCAAGGTGAAAGAAAAAGGAAGATGCCAACAGGGCACTCAAAGGCTGAGCATAGAAGATTCCTGATAAATTTTTCCTTTGCAGCTGGTATCCCAAAGAAGATGGCTCAGTCCATGAGCATAGAAAGGCTGCAGGATATTCACGATAAGGAAATGGAAAAACGTAAGGTAGCCAAGGTCTCCCAAGAAGTCCAAAGATCAAAACATTCAGTTCAAGCTGCTTCCAGTGAGCCTGCTCCTTCTGTTCAAGCTGTTGCTCCTATTCCTCAACCAGAGCCAATCTCACAAGCAAAGCTTGATCAGGTAAAAAGGGTGCTTTTTGAGCATCAGCTGCAACAAGTGATGGAGATAGAGAAGTCTCTTGACCAGCATGATTTTTCAAAACCTCTTATTACTTATTGGTATGCTAAGCCAATGGATAACATTGACTTAAGATATCACTTTGTAGTAAGAAGAGAAACTGGTCCTGAAGAAAAGTATAAAAGTATAATGCATATGGCTCAAGGGATGACAAGAGATGAGCTTACAAGGATGTATCATGTTGGGACTGCCGCTCAAGTCAGATCTTCCCTCCCACAAGTAAAGCAAGCTATTAAAGATTTGCAGAGCATTTTTGATCCAGAATCAATAAGGAAGGATAAAGAAGATGACAAGGAGATGAAAGTTGTACAAGTTGATCTGTTTGTCAAATCAAAGACTTACAGAATCAGGTTTGCAAATGGATCCTGCATATTCTTAAATTTTGAATTCTTTGATCTTCCAAAGGCTATGCTACTTCAAATGAGGTCAGCAAGAATATATTGTGATGGAGAAGATTTGAAGAGAGAATTTTTGAAGGCTGTCAGTCAGAAACTTGCACAGTTGTAAGTTTTTGAAAGCCTTGGTTTGTAAATAGCAGTTTACTTATTTTATTTCCTTATTTGTATAGAACTTAAAATCTTGTATAAAGAATTTAAGTTAGGGGGAGATTGTTGGGAAATATTCTAAGTAGTTCAAACTGTTAGTTAGACTTCTCAGACTGTTAGTAGAATTTCTATGTAAATACAAAGTTCATGGTGTTAGTTGAAGAAGTTCGAGCTGCTAGTATAAAAGTTCAAGTTGCCAGAGTAAATTAACTCAAGCTGCTCTGTTCAAGCTGCTAAGAGATTCAAGCTGCTCAACGGTTTCATAAACAGAAAGTGCTGATATTCAGGAAAAGATATTTACACGAAGATTCCAGCATATCTACTATCAGAGAAGTCAGAGTCCTTGAAGGAAACAAATCAGAAAGCATTATAAATACATAGAATAGGTTTTTATATTGATAAGAAGTTTTCTGCATATTCTAGTCTTGTAATTGCTTTCTGTTTAAGTTTTCATAAGCCTCTAAGGTTGTAAAACCCTAAGAACAATTTGTGTTCTTCGTCTAATCAAACAGATTAGAGGTGATTGTAATCATTCTGATTCAGCAATACAAGCAGTTTTGATTATTAGTTGTGTTTATTTGTTATTGATTCTGAAAGCTTTTATCAAAATAATTAAGTGTTATTCCGCAAACTTCTTAATTAGACTTTGATTTAATACAAGATTATTGGTTTACACTCTGATCAATTCAAATCAGTTAATCTTAGGTAGTTAAGTTCAGATCCTGACACTTCCACTAATTTCCGTGCAAAAATTAATATTCTGAATATCAGATCTATTCAGTTACAAAGTCAAAGTTTATATTTATATACTATTTACAAATTTGAGCTAATTACACTTTGAACCCTAGACTTTTATTTCGTCAACAAAACAAGTTCTAACAATCTCCCCCTTTGATGAAATAAGCAAAGTCTTCATCTTGTCAGCCCCAACTTCATCTCAAAATTCCTAACACTTCTTCTGTTGGTAAGCCTCCACTTTATCTTTGATATGAATTCTACCATGAGCTTCTTATCGTTAGCACTAAGGCTCCTCTTTTAGTTTTCCTCTTCTGATCAGCAGCTAAGTTTCCTTTCAGCCCACTCATTACCTTCTGGAGTGTTCCATCACAAAACTTGTTTAATTCAATACTTCTCATAGCTCTCAGTTTTCGATTCATATCCTTGTATATTACAACTAGACGCTTCACCATTATAACTTGAAACTCTTTCAGCTCTCCTGCAAACTTAATTTCCCTATTCGATGGAGTGACATTTATCTTTCACATGCCTCTTTGAAAACCGATTTGAAGATCTTGTACTGACATGAGAACACGTTTAATATGCATGAAATGAAACAAGGTCTTCAGAGCAAATCTGCAGTGTTCATTCCTTTTGTTTCTACACAGTTCATCAAACAAGTCTTTAATGTCAACCAAGTTCATCCAAAACATATCGGCTTCAGTAAATGTGTACATATTTCCATCAGATCTTGTAACCGTGAAAGTAGGATAAAATATCTTAACAAATCTATCCTTTTCAATCTTTATCAGATCAACCATCGAAAACTCACTTCTGACATTTTCTACACTTTGAGCCTTATTCTGAAGAAAACTTGCATAGTTAGCTAGATTTGGTCTATTTGGCTCCAAAACTCTATGTAACTTCAGAAATGTGCACGGTGCTTGCTTTTTGCAAAATATTTTCTTCTCAAGGTAGTCTTCAAGATATGGCAATTTATTTCTTTTTCTTGTATACTCAGCAGATTTCTTCGATCTAAGCTCCAAGCCCTTTTTCCTTTTCTTTCTTACTTCTTCTTCATTTAGAATACACAACATATCATCAATTTCCCTTTGAAATATTCTTTGAGCTTCGAACCTTAGTTGATGTTGCCTCTATGACTCATCAGCTAAAACATATTCATTAAAGAATCTCTCCATAATCTCAAACTCATTAACTTCTTTCACAACTGGAGGAATAAGACTCTCAACAGGGAATGGTTCCAACTCTTCTTCTTTCACTTGTACCGTAACCTCAGGATTTTCAACCGTTGGTATAGGTATATCATCTTTAAGGATTTCTTGTACCAAGACTTCTTCTTCTATTCTGTCAGCTCCAACTGCAACATCTGTCAACATAATGACATCATCATCATCTGATTCTTCTATCTCTACTACCTTCTCTGCAACATCCTCAATCATTGAAATTTTCTCTTGAACATCATCATCTAAGTCTTCATATTCATCAAAATTATAAAACTCTGACTGAATGCTCAATGGAATAGGAACATCTTCATAAAGAATCAATTACTGTCCTTCTTGAACATTAGCAGGTTCTTTTGAGCTTCCTGCTTCACCTTTCTCTTGAACCTCAGTCTCTTTCTCTGGATAAGTAATCATTAATAGACCAGGTGTTGGCTCATCAAGCTTCCTCCTTTTCTCCCCCTCATGAGGAGCATCATCAGAGTCATCATCATGCTCGTCATGTTTTCTCTTTGGCGCTGAAGCTTGAGCCTTGCACGTTTGTTCGACAGCTGATACACGCTCTGATAAGTTTCCCAAAGCCGTTATCACTGTACTCTCCAACCCTATCATTCTTTCTCTCATTTCATCAAATTGTTCAAAAACAAAGTCTCAGAGCTCTGCTATAGCTTGATTTGGATCTGGTTGCTTTACAGACTCTTCCACCACGGATTTTCCCTTAAAATTTATGGATATTCGTCATCTGAGCCATAACTTCGGATAATTGAGCTGTGACATGAGTATTTACCCCAGCAATAGTGGCATTCAATGCTTGAGACAAAGTTGATTCTGTAACGAAAGGAGAAAGAGTAACTACTGGGTCACGTAGACTTCTAGTTGACACAAAAGTGGAACTTGTAAAAAGAACCTCTGCGTGGCCAGTGCTCAGAGATGGCATTGATGAGGCTCTGACTGGACTTCCAACCTTTGCAAGTGACGGAGCAACGAATTCTTCCGTTACCGAGGTTGTTCCGGCCGTGATACTAAATTCGACTGTACTTACTTCAACGAATGAAGTAGACGCAAGTGTCCTAGTGTGTATCGGTTCTAGAATTTGTACAGGAAAAGAAGTCGTACACTCGGGCGGATGTGTACTAGTTTCAAATATCCATCAAATCCAAAGGATTATCAGATAGCAGTTGAGCTTCATCCCGGTGAATAAATGAAACAATCTGTTGTTGAGAGGAGACTGAGTGGCCGGTGGGGTGTGCAATCGTCAGTGGGATACTGACTTCTTCAATGCTAACTCCCTGTTGGGAGCTAACAACATATGTAGCTCTATCCTGGCTTTTCGGGCTTAATACATCACTCACACTCTGCCGTGCTATTTCTACAATATCAACTAATGCAGCACCTCCCTCAGCATGATCGAGACCACCTTCTTCATCATCATCATTATCATCCTCACCTTCTGCAGCTGCCTCTTTAATATTTGACAATGTTCGTTCAGAATCGGAGCTACTAGCTTCTCCCTCACCACCCCTCACACTAACTTCTGCTCCCTCAGACACAATTTGGCTTCCCTGAACTTCAGCCCCATGCTGAAGTTCCTCCGCTCCTACAACTCCTTGGTTTATTGAACCCGGTTCTTGGGTCTCTATGGGAGCGTGATCTATTCTATAAAGCCTCACATTCTCACTCTCCTGATATGCATATTTCAACAGTGCTTCAGGAATAGGCATGATATTAGCAGTTAGAGAATCTGGTACCTCGTGTAAGCTCATCATTACATAATCAGGACATCTTTGAGAACTTGATCTTTTCGGTATATTTTCATTGGCCCTGAGAATGCCTCTGATAAGGATTTGAATAAAACGTTGAAGAGGTACAAATTTCCTTGATCTATTTGTCGTCTTGGCCAACACGACTTCTTTAAGTTCCTCCCATATGCACTGTGCATAGTCATAGTGCTTGTTGAAAACTATGCCATTAAAGATTCTGAGACAGTGTATACTACATCTGTCTATGCCCGTGTGCTTCGACGTCGTGCACCGATTAATGATACAAAAGAGAGTGTACCATTCACCATTCAGTCCATTTCGATGGAACTTTGAACTCTTAGGTAGTGGCTTTGAATAACCCAAACATATTAAGTCATGGACCAACTCCTCATCTGAAACAAAATCTTCAAAGTCGGCTAATTCTGGGAAGTATACTATATCTATTCTACGAGGTAGGAATAGATTGTGTCTCAGTCTGGCTAAATTGATTTTGGTTTTAAACTGATCGATGGTAATTTTGAAATGATGGTTACCATCAGCTGGGACAAACTTCATGGTATGCCAGAATTGTTGAAGATACACTTGAGGAATGGAGGGTTTATATTGAAGAAGATATCCCAAAGGATGGCCTTTGAGAATATCTACGATGATTGGATGGCTTACTTTGATGACTTTGGTGTCAAGATGATGGTTATTATCTCTGAATGGTAAGCAGTATCTAGGTTTGACTAGTTGGTTATCGGGAATGAGGGTAGATGGTGAAGGTCGAGTGACTGATGCGGATCGAACTGGTTTAGATACGAGGGTGTGGTTTGATGAAGAATGGGAGTCAGAGGAGTTTGAGGGTTGGGATTGAGCTTGTGAAGCCATTTGAAACCTGTGAAAAATAATAGGCATGTTAGATTCAACAGATAAACAAATGAAATCCTGCATAATAAAAAATAAAACATTTTGCTAGAAATTATAAAAATATGTTCTATTCTGTTTAAAGCATCGGGATTCCAGACAATAGTATGAAACATATTATTGATAGGATTCCAAAGTCAATCTTTCAGAGACCAATGTTAGAAAAACACAGATTTGAACAATTTCTTGAAAAATGTGACATTTTTCTTAAAAATTTAAATTCCCAACACTTGGACACTTTTTCAAAAACATGAGTTTTAAACTCGATTGACACTGAAAACTCCTCGGATAGTGAATGACACAACTCGAATAAAGTATAATGTTTCTTGAATGTGCCAAAGTACCAACTCGAATGAAGTAGAATGATTCTCGAATGTGCCTAAGTATCAACTCGAATAAAGTAGAATATTTCTCGAATAATTTACAACTCAACTCGAATGAAATGGAGTCCTTTCTCGAATGAAGAACTTATCGAGAGTTGTTTTGCAAAAATTCTAAGTCTTGGACTCTAGTGAACTCAAACATCAAATGATGTTTCTCGAAGTAATGATAAATCCAACTCGAATGATATACAAATGAACTCGAATGGAAGAAAGATTCTAAATTCTGGAAGAAGTTCAACTCGAATATCTCTTGAATGGACTCGACTAAAAGATGAGTCCAACTCGAATAAAACAAGCATTTTCTCGAATGACTAAGTGATCAACTCGAATTGAACTACACATTTCTCGAGTGATGTATCATTCAACTCGAATCAAACTGATTGTATTCTCGATTATACATTGATTCGTGAAAAAGTTCTTGAAAATATTTTCAAGTCTATTGTAGGTCCCGAAAGGTTCCCAAAGTATATAGTAATAAACTGTAGAGGGGGGGTGAATACAGTATTTAAAATCTACACACTCTTTTTCTCAATGTTTGTATGTATTATCAACAAATGTTAATTACAAACAAGCTTGAACGCGGAATTGTTCAAGCTGAGATGACAGAATACAACAGTATGGTTTCTAGTCTAAGACACACTCAAACTAGATTACAATGAACACACTCACTAAGATGCACTCACTGTATTTTACAAGACTTTAAGGAACAGCTTTGGTAAACAGCTTAGACACACAGAAGCTTGTTTACAGAAGATTTGCATGCATGAATATCACACTTGCACGTTCACTCTTGATTTAAGCACTTAGCTTTCTTCACATTCTTTCTGACCTTAGAAGCTTCCTTTTATACTCATTTAGAGGATCTAAGAGAAACATCTTCATTGGGCAGAATGAAAAAGGAGAAGTCTTGTTTGAAAAGACAATATAACTTTTCTGCACTTTTCTGAAAAGCAGACTTGCCTTCTCTTGTGCAGAACTTTTGTCTTTTTACTTTCTACTGTTGCATTGCCTTTAACCATTTTAGGAATGTCAACTTTGCGTCTTTCTTCCTTGTAAAGGCCTATTTTGATATAAGAAAAAGGTCTGTCACCCTTTTTCAAATATCCGTTTGTCTTCATGTAACAGAACAGCTTGGGCAGGCTGAGCGGTTCTGCTTTCCACTTTGTCTTCAACTGTGTAAACTGATCTGGTAGTTAAAAACAATACATGATGACTTGGAAACAAATTCCATAAAGTGTTTAGCCTGTTCACAAAGAACAGGTTCTGTTCACAAAGAACAGAACACTTTAAAAATGCCCAAGCTGCTCAACAGTGTAGAGCAGCGTAGACAGTTTATGTCCAGCCTGATCAGCAGACTGATCAGCTTGGACAAACTGTCTTGGTTGCAACACATGCAACGTATAGAACAGCTTTAGACTGATATTGCAAATCATTTTCAGGTTTCAATAAGGCATATAACAGGCCTTAAATTACAACCTTCAAATGCATCAACAGGTTTGAATATAAAATATCCCCCTCAGATGTAAAGCAGGTTTGACTGAGGCCTTTTTGTGCCTAACAATCTCCCCCTATTTGCAATAACCAGTCCAAGCTGGTTTTGTCAAAAATCACTATATATTTTTACAGTACATTTGCTGAAATAAAATTACAACATTACAGTAAAGTAAAAGATCAGTTTATATATACACTGATTTTTGACTATACTTGAACAACATATGTTCTTACAAAAGTACAACTAATGTGCTAATGTATTTTACAACTAATGTAAAAAATAAAAAATTACAACTAATGTAATTGTGTACAACTAATGTACAGAGTGTACAACTTATGTACAAGATTTGGACTGTTTGAGACGGGAGCAGATAATGGCAAGCCTGTCCAACTAATGGACAGCTTCCATTCTTCACCTACCCAGATGGCAGGTGGACTTCATTCGACAGGGGGTGGCATCCCTTCTTTGAATCTTTTTAAAAGTTCTTCCCTTGTTTCTTCATGTTCTTCAAGTTCAGCTGTAAGAAACATAAAGTTAGAACTTTGGAGCTCACCTCTGTCATAAAATCCTTTCAGCTCTTCCCAGACAGCTGCTCTCCATTGGCTGGACTGACTGAAGGAGGTGGCAATTCTGAAGGCTGCAAGCTGCTTAAGACCAACTTTGTGTAGGTCAGAAGCTCTTTGAAAACATTTCTTCTGAGATAAGGGATCCACAAAAAATGCCCCTAACTCAGGCTCTTCAATCACTTTGCCATCTTCAAATTCAACTCCTTCAGGCAGGCTGTGGTCAACTCCTTTAATTTCCACAGCATAATCTCCTTGTTCAATCATCATAAGGAGTTCTTCCAGCTCTGAATCTCTCTTTTTCCTTCTGGCCTTGATTTTAGGGGATGTCACAGAGACACCCTCTTTGACTTCTTTAGGGATCAGGCCCAACTCACTCACTCTCTCCATCAGCTTCTTTATGTATGCCCTGATAGTCTTAGCCGTTTCTGACTTAGACTGGCTCAGGGCAACTGCCAGTTCCACCCATTCCCTGTAACCCATTTGAGCCACATCAGCGTGATCATATGATTCCAATTCAGGGCCTGTTGCACCCATCCTTGTGATCTGAAGTTTCCACTGAGTGCCTTTTCTTGATATGGGAACAGCTTTGACAATTCCTTCCTTGGCCAGCCTTCTAGTAGCAACATCATGAAATTTCTTTTTGGCCAAGTTGTCAAAATGGAATTTGGCTCTGGCAGAAGGTACTGTTGATTTGGTCACTGAGACCTGAGTACCTTTTTCCACTTCCTTCCCTTTTTCTCCTGCTGATTGCTTGGCAGCTTCCATTATTTTCTTTTGCACCTCCAAGGTAGACATTTTTATTTTCTTTGCTTCTTGGAGGGCAAGAGACTTAGCAGCTTTGGCAGATTGTTCTTCTTTTCTTAACTCTTCCAGAGCCTTAAGTTGTTCTTCCCTAAACTCAAAGTATTTGTGCATAGGGAGGCCCATCTCTTTGGCTCTGGCTTTGTGAAACTGAGTTTCTGCCTGTTTCTGCTCAATAGGATCCACCGCTGCCTTTTCTTTTCCTTTAGCTGCTGCTTTAGGGACAGCAGCTTCAGGAATACTTTCTTCTTCTTCTTCTTCTTCTTTTTCCTCTGAAAGAATAAGGTGCCTCCTTTTGCTGCTAGGCCTGTCCTCAGGAATGACTTCCTCCCCCTTAGACTGAGCAGGGTTTGGAGAGCCAGCCTGAGTAGGCATAGCAGCTTGGGAAGCACCTTCAGCTGCACCTGTTTCTGCTGGTTGATCAGTTTGGGTTGCAGACACTGGTATCTCCTTAGGAGAAGGAATCTTCTCCCCCTTAGACTTAGTCTTCGAGGCAGATGATTTCTCCCCCTTTGAAGGAGATGATGCAGCGACTTCAACCCCAGGTCTGCCTGAAGACACAAAGTCAGCAGGCTTGCCAGCAGGTTTGGGAGGTTTAGGACCAACAAGGCTGTTCACTAAGTAAGCCAAGTTGTCCTTCACCTCACCAAGCTGGGAAAGACAGTTTTGAAGAGAAGAAGAATGGGAATCAGCAAAAGTGGTCAGCTTAACAATGTTGTCTCTATCAGAAGCTGTGAACAACAAACTTTGGAGCTGTGCAAGATGAAGTTCAAGAGAATCTTGCACATCAGCAAGGTTTGATGACACAGAATTTGATAGAGAACCTATAAGAGTGTTCAGGCTGGCCAATGTGGAAGGAATGGTAGTATTACAGGAAGTGAGGAGAGAGGACAGCTGTTGAGAAATAGCTGTCATAGAGGACACAGAGTCCTGTTGTGAGGAGAGGATAGAGGAAAGAGAGTTGGTTACATTTTGCAGCTGTGCAGTGAGTGCAAGCAGCTGTGGGGAGTGGTCAGCTTGTGGAGTAACTGGGAAGGATTCTTTAAACGTATCAAAGAATCCTTTGAGCTGCTCAGACACAGAGTCTGAGATTATGGATGGTAGGGAGTGCATGGTATGTTCCAAAGAACCAACTTTGTTGGTCAGCAATGAAAGCTGATCCTTCAAAGGCAGGTCTTTGGGAGATGGTGGTGTATGGGTGGACTGTTTGGAGTGAGTAGATGGAGAAGATGATGATGAGGCTGGTGTTTGAGGATGAGAGGGAGAAGGAAGAGAAACTTTGGACAATAGTTCCATAGCCTGGGCAAAAGTAAGGTGGCCCAGGTTAGAGGGATCAAGGGGTCCTTCAGCAGCGGCTGTAGCTGCATCATTAGGAGAAGGAGATGATGTTTGGGGCCTCTCAGATGCTGCTTGTGTTGCAGCACCCTCATGAAGACCAGTGGTGGTTCCCTCTGCAGTGCCTTGGTCTAAAGGCACCTCATCATGGGGAGATGGGATATGCATTTCAACATCAGCAGTGGTGAAACCTGCTGATGGAATTTGCATTGAGGGATCAGCCTCACCAGAGGGATGGTATGATCCCTGAGGTTCATCAGCTTGTGTTGTTGGTCCCTCAGCAGCTGTTTGGTGTTGAACAGCTGAATCATGGGGAACAGAAGTTTGAGGCTGAGCTGCTGATTGGTCTATATCAGCAGCGTGGGCACCTCGTGCAGACTCAGGGTGTAAGGAGATATGAGTGGGGGACAGTGTGGACTCAGTGTGGAGTGGAGAGGGCTCCTGTCTTTCAATATCCTCAGCCTGTTGGGAGGCTGGGATAGTTGATGTGGGTATCTCCATTTGTACAACTGGTTCCTGTTGGGAGGAACCAGAGGGTCTAGGCTGACTCAAGGGTGACTCAGGCTGGAGTGAAGCAGGCTCCAAATGAGCTGAACCTTCTCCCAAAATAGGAGAGGCAGCTTGGGTTGCTTCTTTTACAACTGAACCCTGTTGAGAGGGAACAGAGGAGACTGTTTTCTGGGCTAGTTTCTTTTTGGCTAATGATTTTCTTTGATAACGGATGGATGAAGTGGGTGATTGTGGAGAGGAGAGGGGATCTGTTTGGACTGGATGGGAGACTGGGTCAGGAACAGTGGGGCTGGACTGTTCCATAGTCTCTTGTGCCACAGAGGCACCAGCCACAAAGGCTTCAGGCTCAACAAATGAGCCAGGGTGAGGAATCTGCTCTTCCTCAGCCACAGAGGCTAAGGGAGCAGACTCAGCTTGAGCTGTTTTGGCCTTCTTTTTAACAGGCCCAGCTTCAGCTGCCAAGGTCCTTTTTACCAACTTAGACCTGGCTTTGGATTTTCCACCGGGAGCAGCAGTGACTGGATCCACCCTCACAGCAGAGGGTCCTTCCACTAAACCCAACAGCCTCCTCATTGGTGTTGAGAGAGGAGGCTCATTTTCCAGTACAGGAGTATGAAACACCCTATTCCCTATCACAGGGAATGCAGCAGTTTTAAGTAGGGGTTGAGAGTGATATAGATGCTCACCACAGACATGGCAGAAGATGAGACTCAGGAACCTGGGATATCTGACAGCTGCTGGTCTTGGCTCTTGTTGTACCAGGTTTCTCATGTTCAAGAAGATCCATTTGGCCATGTCAAGTGTAGTCCCATCCACCAGCTGAAGGACTATAGGCACTTCATCTCTACTAAGTTGGTCAAAGGAACCAACCTTGCTGCTGAATGACATTGCCACAGAGGCAAATAGGAAATAATATGTAGGTGATAACTCCTTCCTGTACAGAGTAGCTCCAACCTTGGGTTCTGCCACACCACAGAAGCGTAGCAGATTGCCCATTTGCTCATTTTCAGGCTGAGGGAGATCATAGTTCTCAGCCACTGGAAGATGAAGAACTTCCCTCAAAAGATCGACTGTAATCTCAATGGTTTGAGTCCCATTGAGAATAGTACCTCTGATAACCTTAGTGTTTGGATTGTAGGAGCAGGTGTACCAGAACTCGTATACCATCTCCTGGTACAGGACAACAGGAGATGCAGTCAGGGCATAGTTCAACGGATGAACTTGCAGAAATTCCACCATTTGATCGTAACCCTTCCCCACATAGTTTTTGGGGATTGTGAGGTTTGCTATGTAGTTGGTGGGTTTCAGGGTCAGCATCGTGGTGACAGAAGGATGTTTAACAACATCCTCACAAACGAAAACTGGCAGAAAGGGATTGGGTCTGTGAGCCATTTGAGAAATTTGAAGGTTTGAGGAAGCAAAAGACACTTAGTCGATTTTAGGGTTCTTGAGAATTTCTGGGAATGATGAGGAAGACGAAGATGAAACAGTATGGTGGTATTTATAGGATTTTGAATGGTCGTGTGTATGAGAGAGAAAAGATTTGGGCGGTTTGATTTGAAATGTTTGTTAACGTAAAACGGAACGTTTGTCCATGTCAGAAACATTGTCAGACCACTTGACCTTTTTGATCACTAACACACGTAACATACATTATCCGCAGTAATTAAGTTAAATAAAACATAATTTAAGAAACTTAATTATGAAGAAAGGTAATTAAACTGTTGGTCTACGCTGATGGTCAAACCTGTGATGATCAGGGTCAACAAGGTTCTCAGTCTTCAAGCTGTTCTTCCTTCAAACTGTTCCTTCAGCCTGCTCTCATTTGTGAGAACAGGTTGAGTTCAATAGATGAACAGGTTACAGTGTGAAGAAGTGAACAGGTTGAAGACTGAACCATCAGAGCAGGCTGGACGAATAAACAGGTTAAACTGTTTTTGTTCAGCCTGTTGTATGTTCAAGCTGTTCAAGTTTTTCAGACAAATGACTAAGTACAGAACATGTATAACCTGTTCTGTCTAAGCTGTTCAGAGAAACTTGAGCAGTGTGAGACATACGAATTATTAGACCGTTGAGAGACACTTAGTCACTCTTGTTTAACATGCCCAGCTTGATGACAAGGTAATTAAACCTTGTTTCATCCAGAGGTTTGGTGAAAATGTCTGCAAGCTGTTCATTTGTGGAAATAAAACTTACCTCCACATTACCTTTTTGGATGTGATCCCTGATGAAGTGATGTCTGACTTCAATATGCTTTGTTCTTGAGTGAAATACTGGATTGTTGGAGATGGCTATGGCACTTGTGTTATCACACAGAAAAGGAGTTTTCCTATACACAAGCCCATAGTCTTCAAGCTGATGCTGCATCCACAGAATCTGCCCACAGCAGCTTCCAGCAGCAATATATTCAGCTTCAGCAGTAGAAGTGGACACTGAGTTCTGCTTCTTGCTACTCCAACTGATCAACTTTCCACCAAGGAGTTGACATCCACCTGTTGTGCTTTTCCTGTCTAACCTGCAGCCTGCAAAATCAGAATCTGAGTAACCTGTTAGTTCAAGGCTTGAGTCTTTGGGATACCAAAGACCCAAACCTGGAGTACCCTTCAGGTATCTGAAGATTCTTTTAACAGCTGCAAGATGTGATTCCTTTGGATTAGCTTGGAACCTAGCACATAAACAGGTGGCAAACATAATATCAGGTCTGCTAGCAGTCAAGTATAGCAAGCTCCCAATCATGCCTCTGTAAGCTGTTACTGAAACAGCTTTGCCACTGGCATCAGCATCCAATTTTACATTGGTTACCATTGGGGTTTTAATAGGAGAACTTTGATCAAATTTAAACTTTTTCAAAAGATCTAAAGTGTACTTTCTTTGATTTATAAAAATTCCAGTTGAGGTTTGTTTAACCTGTAATCCTAAAAAGAAAGTTAGTTCTCCCATCATACTCATTTCATACTTGGATTTCATGAGTAATGAAAAATTCTTGCATAGTTGCTCATTAGTAGAAACAAATATTATGTCATCCACATAAATTTGAACAAGCATAATATCAGACTTCACCTTCTTTATGAACAATGTGGTATCCACTTTACCTCTGGAGTACCCATTGCTCATAAGGAATTCAGTAAGAGTGTCATACCAGGCTCTAGGGGCTTGTTTGAGACCATAGAGAGCTTTGTCTAACTTATAGACAAAACCTGGGTGTTGTTCATTTTCAAAAACTGGAGGCTGCTTGACATATACTTCTTCTTGCAGCTTCCCATTCAAAAATGCACTCTTCACATCCATTTGAAATACCTTTATGCTCTTATGAGCAGCGTAGGCTAGATACAAACGAATTGCTTCTAGACTGGCCACAGGAGCAAATGTCTCATCATAGTCAATGCCTTCCTCCTGTCTGTAGCCCTGAGCAACCAGTCTTGCCTTATTTCTAATGACATGACCTTGCTCATCCATTTTGTTCCTGAAAACCCATTTTGTGCCAATTATTGTTTTTCCTTTAGGGGCAGGGACCAGCTTCCATACTTTGTTTCTCTCAAACTGATTGAGTTCTTCTTGCATGGCAGTGATCCAATTGGCATCTTTTAGTGCTTCATCCACCTTCTTTGGCTCCATCAGTGAAACAAAACTAGAGAAAATACAAAAGTTCCCTAAGCTGTCCCACCGAGTTTGTATCCCTTTATTGATGTCACCAATTATTTGATCATTGGGGTGACACCTGATCCACTTAGGATCATTTTTCAATGATGACTTACCAGAGTTGTTAGCATCTTCAGCAGGTCCTGTTGAACAGCTCTCAAGATTTTCAGACACACTGTTGTCTTGAGCCTGTTCACTTGTTGAACATGTCTGACCACTGTTGAACATATCAGCAGAGTAACTGGGGA
>JAANYP010009336.1:0-29982 GCA_020465985.1 Centrapalus pauciflorus | reverse complement strand
AAAATACCAACAATTGGCTAAATAGGTATGTCACAACAAACAATCAAAGGAATCAAAAATTCCTAGGTGTGAAAGTTTAAGTACTGAAAGTTAGTATCAGACATCGCTATCTGATTGAACCTTTCTTAGACTATACTCATCAAAAATATGTTGTTTAGTATTCAGCTTAGCTTGTAAATTCTTTAAGTTTAGCTTAAGTCTAGAATAAATTTTTTGGTTAAAATTTTATTTTATCTGTATTCTTATTTTTATTTGTTTATTTTTATTTTATTTTTAATTTTACCTCAGTTTATTTTATTTTATTTTAGTTTAGTTTAATTTTTACTTAGGTAAATGGTCAAAAGTTACTGTGGGTGCATTCAAAGTTGGATAAAATAAACAATGCGTGAAACATCTTGAGCTTAGGGTAAAAGAATTGGCATAGTTTATCTGGTTACACGATACCGTAGAAAAAAGTTGGAAAAGTTGAATTTATTTCAAAATTTTCGAAAATTTTTCTAAGTATTGGTGGTTTCGAATCTAAGACAGACTCGAAGCAGTAAGACTTCGAATCTGTCAGTAGATTCGAATCTACACTTAGACTCGAAGGTTGGTTGTATAAATAGGTCAACAGTGAAGTCATTTACTACTTACTGTTTTCGAATCTATACTCTCGAATCTATATTGGAGATTTCGAATCTGTTCTCGAGTCTACCGTTTCTCTCCTAAACGACATTTTGTCGACTTTGAAGACGTTGTGTTCGATTCTACAGACACTTCTAGGTATAATCAACCGGATTATACAAGATTTGTGTAGTTTTATACACAATTTTAGGCTAAAACATCAAATTTTGAAGTTTTATGGGTCAAAATAGGGTTTTTGCTAAATTACCAAGATTGGACCTATAAAAGATCAAATTAAAGACATAAATCATTGATTAGAACCTAGTTGAACTAATGTATGTGATTTACCAAGTTCAAAATGGTTAAAATCGTGGGTTTTTGTTGAAAAATCAACCGTCGGGGCTTCGAGTCTGTTCAAGGACCTTCGAATCTGTTCATGGGTTTCTCGAATCTGTCATTAGATTCGAGATGACCATGATATTCGAATCTGTCCATTAGACTCGAAAAGGGACTCTTCGAATCTGTCCATTACACTCGAATATGGACACTTCGAATTTGTTACTTTCGAATCTGTACTTTATTTACCTTGTTTAATTTAAATTTTATTAAACTTGTGGAAATTTAATTGTGTTAGATTTTGTATTTAATCAAGTACAAAATAAAACAAATTTTGAATTTAAACAAGTTTATTGATTTTTAATGAGTCTAACAGTTTTATTTATTGTGCAGATATGGCAGTTCGCGCTTTTGTCCCAAAGCATAATATGGTCCTTAATCCAGATAATAATATCCCTGAGGCGCAGGGTTTTCGTGAAGTTTTGGACTTCCTAGCTGAGTCTAGGATTAGCTATGCTTTATATCATAACATTCCAATTGTAATTTCGTATGTACGCCAGTTTTACGATCATTTACAGGTGGACTGTACTGTCACCCCGACAGTTATCAGAACCAGAATCGCTGGCCAGCCTCTAGTCTTCTCAGCAGATATGTTGCGCCAAGTGCTACAGTTGGGTTCTCAAGAACAAGAAGATGGGCCTATTGACTTTCCATTAAGTATTAGGCAGACTGCTTTTCTGAGAATGGGCTACAGTTTAGATGTGACAAAGTCGTCATACATGAAGAGTGGCCTGATTGGGCAATGGAGATTCCTGGTGCACGTATTCATGGTCTGTTTTGCGCCAAAGAAAGCTGGCTTTGATTACATAGTATCAAAGATCCAATCTGGAGTTATTGCATTGGTATATAATCGGAAGTTCAGCTTTTCGCAGATGTTCTTCTCGGAGTTCGTTCATCAAATTACGGCTCCAGAAAGGGAACGATTCTTGTTATACCCAAGGTTCATTATGATGCTGATAAGGCATTTCTTGCCAGACTTGCCGCCGTCAAATGATTCTCTGAGTGTTAACATTATGGACAAACGGATTTTCGCTGATTGTTCCTCACACCGAGGAAGATTGGCTGTCCTGTTGCTCGTCCATTGTTCGGAGCTATAGTGGATAGGGATTTTCAAGCCCCGGAAGTTGCCAACTGGGCAGGGGTCGTTGAGTTTCCACAACAACAACAACAGCAACAACATCAACAGCAACAACAGCCTCGTGCTCGGCCGCGTGACCCAAGACGCCGACAAAGACCAGCCGCGAGTCAAATTCAGGCAACCAGGCCTTCGACAAGCCAGCAACCACAAGTTACAGAAGTCGGGCCCTCAAATATTCAAGAAGCTGGGCCCTCAAATATTGCGAGAGAAGCTGAACAGCTAAGCCAGACGCTTAATGAAATTTGGGAGGCAGGGCCTCATGCCAATGAAGACGTTGCAGCAGCACTGGTTGGTGAGCTGCTTAGTCCACCAGCAGAGGAAGATGATATTTTTCAAGACGTGGAGGAATACGAACCAGAAGGGGCAGATGACGGATTAACATCCTCGGAATCCGACTCAGAATCCGCGGAAGTTCCGGCAGCTGCAGTTCCTGATATTCAAATTGGAACTTATGGTTCCTCAACTAGTGACAAGGCAACGGGCCAAACGTCACAGGTTCATGCAAGGATCATCTTCAGCTCCTGCAGATCAACCAGAAATTCCACAACATCAAGAACCTCAAACCACCACTCCACCACCACCACCACCTCAAGATGAACCGTATATACCATCACCGTTCATTCCTACTCCTATACAGTCCATTCCATCTGCCTCGACCACATACACTGACAATCAAAGGTTTCTGCAGCTTAAAGCTCGCGTTGACTTCCAGAATGTCCAAATCTTAAGCCTAACCAAGGCGATCGGAGAAATTCAGACTCATAATGCAAATCTTGAAAAAGAAAATGCCGATTTGAAGAAGATTGTGGAGCAAGTCCAGGAAGAGAACGTAGAAATCAAAACTTTTGTTTGCGATCAGGCGGCTGAGATAAGGTCGATGCGCTCCCTAATTGAGCAGTTAATGAAAAATTTACAGGCTCAGGGGGAGACATCGTGCCGAGATCAGGAGGTGCAGATAAGAGATGATCATGAAGGCGATGATCCCGGTGCGAATAAAGAGATTGAGTCTGTAGATTTTCCTGCAGCTCAAGTTACACAAGTTCAGGGGGAGCCTAGTCAAGGCGAAGGAGAAAGAGGTGAGGCCAGTTCATCTAAACAGCCTACAGACTTTGAGATCAGCGAGATGATTGAAGCGCTCATGGATCTTGAAGATGATCCACTGGATGTAGGTTTTGATAACGAAGATGAAGAGCTGGAAGAAGGGGAGTTTGTGCCAGAGGAGATAGTCGACTGGCGGTCGGATGATGAAGTACTTGCTGATGAGGATGATGAAGCTGACGAGATAGTGGTGCAGCAGAATCCTATCACTGATACTTACATGATTGATGGAAATAAAATTGTCGATGCAGATATAGTTAATGTTGCATTGAATCCTCAGCCATCGACAGAAGAACCTGCAAGAGAGCTAACTAATGAAGAAAAACGAAAGCTATGGTTCAGGGCTGAAGAGAAAGAAGCAGCAATTAAAAAGACAATGAGAGTTCCAGGTACTGGGAAGCTGTCTGAGCGAATTTTAAGCTGGTTCTTTGACAGAGATCTGCAGCTATTTATAATAAAGAGAAAAGACGGGCTTCAGTACATGAGGCGAACTTTAAAAGCGTTCAACTCCCTGCCAAAAATCGAAATCACTGCGCTAGCTTGGAAAGATCTTATAAACATTGGCAATGATCCCTACGCAAGCGTAATCGAAAGAATCATAAGAAAGGAAGGGAGATCAAGGAAGTTCGAACGTTTGAATCCAAGGGTCGGGAGAAGAGTAGAGGATCCGTCACGTATTGATCCTCTAACTGGACGACCTTGGATGAGAATTCACTACAAGCCGGCTAGATGTCTTAGGAGGGTTCCTCATCTTTAACTTTCAACTGATGATACCCAGAACGAAGATCTATTTTCGAGAAGTAGCTGGCTCCTTGTAGCTGATCAAATAGATCATCAATTCTGGGCAGCGGATACTTATTCTTTATTGTGACTTTGTTCAACTCCCGATAATCGATGCACATTCGAAAAGTTCCGTCTTTCTTCTTAACGAATAAGACTGGTGCACCCCACGGAGATGAACTCGGTCGGATAAATCCCTTTTCCAACAGCTCTTGCAACTGCTTTGACATTTCCTGCATTTCTACAGGTGCAAGTCTGTAAGGAGCTTTTGCAATGGGAGCCGCACCAGGAACTAAGTCAATGCCGAATTCGACTTGACGTTCTGGTGGCACTCCAGAAATATCATCAGGAAATACGTCTGGGAACTCACAGATGATTGGGATATCAGATAAAGATTTCTTTTGGGCTTCAGAGTTAGATTCAGATGAGACATAGCATACGTAAGATTCGTGACCCTTAGATAGATACTTATGCGCTTTTTCAACAGAAATGAAGCAGTGAGCACCTTTTCGCTTCTCGCCTTTGATTTCCAATACTCGGCCGTCTGAAGACCTAATTCTGATGATTCACCGATTGCAGACGATCATACTCGTTATTCATTAGCCAGTCCATGCCGATGATGACGTCAAACTCTTTCAATGGAATCGGGATAAGGTCGAGGTTGAATACGATGTTATCGACGAGTAGAGTGCAGTTTCGATATACAGAATCAGCCATAACATAGTTGTTACTGGCTGTCTCAATGTCAAGTACTACCGGAAGCTTCGAGGGATATTTATATAATCTTTGAGCGAAAGTAGTTGATATGAAGGAACGACTAGCACCGGAATCGAATAATACGCGAGCAGGGATTGAGTTAAGCAGGAACGTACCGGTAACTACGTCAGGTGTTTCTTTTGCTTCCTCGGCTGTTATTTGAAAAGCTCGAGTCCTTGCGGTCGGAGTAGCAGCTGAAATCTTTATCATAGATCCTCCCGCTGACGACTGTGACTGTCCTCGTTGCCCGCTGCGACACTGATACATGAAGTGTCCTCTTTTCCCGCATTTCGCACATCTGCGTCCTTGCTGTGGGCACTCTTCACTACTATGACCGATTCTGTTGCAAGCAAAGCATGTGACGTCATCTGGATTACATAGTCCCATGTGTGACTTTCTACATCTCTTGCAGAATCGCGGCTTGTTCGTTAGTGAATACGCTTGGGCTTTCGACTGTGAACTATACTGCTGAGAATGTTGAGACTGAGACTTATTTGGCTTAAAGAATCTGCCAAATCGCTGTTTCTTCTGAGGAGATGGACATGTCGGATTCGCTGATGGAGCATAAAGCTGATCGCCATACTCTAGATATCCTCTCTCGATTTGTCTTGCCGCTTCGACCATTTCCAAGTAACTCTTATATTTTATTGCGCTCATCGGGTGCCGGTATCTTGGGTTGAGTCCTCCGCGGAATCTATTCATCTTCCTTTCTTCAGTAGCTACTTGATACGAGGAGTAGTCGCATAGTCGTGAGAATTCATGCTCATATTCGTCAACAGTTTTGTTTCCCTGAGTCAGCTGCATCAGTTGAACCTCCATTTTATCTTATTGGTCGATCGAACAATATTTTGTGTTGAACATATCTAGGAACTGGTTCCACTCTAAAGTATGTATAACTTCTTCATCATAGATACTTCTCTGGGTCATCCACCATGCACGAACAGCTCCAACAAATAACGCAGACGCATAACTTACTTTCATTGAGTCTAAGCAGTCAGAAATCCTGAAGATTTCTTCGGTATGGCTGATCCAATCCATCGCCTGAATTGGATTAACGGTTCCTTCAAAATTCAAAGCACCGCTAGCTTTGAAATCCTTAAACTTGCAGCCTTTTGGCTGAGCAATTTGGGTTTCAGGGTTTGTGTTATCAGAATCAGATTCTTCATTATTCTGAACTTTCTTTTCTTTTCTTTTATTCTTTTTATCTTCTCGTCTTTTAGCTTCAGCCTCATCTCTGGCCTGAAACTGTTCTTGCATAATCTTATTCTGTTGTTCTGAGTGTTGGGCTAGTAATTGTTGCATCATTTCAAACATTTGTTGTGGGGTCATGTTTGGTATGTCACCTGATCCTGATCCTGACATCTTAACTGAAAATTAAAATCATTTAACTGTCAGTTTATAGACTTAGATCTATGTACCCTTTATCCCATCCTAACAGTCTGTACATCCTATCTCAGTTCAAACCACCTAAATGATTGATACATATGTATTGCTTCAGTTTGAGACCAAGTATACTCACGTAATACATGATTCACTCAAACTATGGGCTCTGATACCATCCTGTGAAGACCACCCCTTGCGGGGCGGTTCTCACCAGTCTAGGTCCCACATCATGCAATACGATATCAACCATAACTAAGATAGAGTAATTAATTGCGGAATATTAAATTACAGTACAAGCTATTAAGATTTAAGTTTAATACAGATTAAGTTTTTAAATTAAACTTATAAAGGGCACAAGTCTAATCTAATTCATGTCATCATATAATCAAAATAAATCTACCCAGATCACCATAATATCATCATCCAATTAGTACCAAAATGGGTTCGCTGAGTAGAGGTCTATGATACTTCTGTCTTGATCGTGTAAGACCTAAGAACTAGGTCCGGCAGGTGACTTTCCTTTGTCTTTTCCTGTAAAAATGTTAAGTAGCAACCGTAAGCAATGCTTAGTGAGTAAATAGATTTTCAAATTAACATGCATGTCAAGCGGATCATCAATCTAGCGTGATATGTCTTGGCTGCCGCTACAGCCCTCATGATGGAGACATAGTAATCATGGAGTCGGATGATGCTCAAACCACGCTCACGCTTAAATCGTGGGGATCAGCCACATACTGCGCTAGCTACCAGTAAATCAACGTGACGGAACATCGGAGGTCATTACCAATTCAATAGAACTGGAGAAAAAGCCAGGTCTAAAACAATAGACCAATCAAGGCTAATCAAGCTGAATCAATATGTCAAATATATGCAATGATGAAGCATATTTAATCAAGTCATGATAGCAGTAATCTTAAAGCAATGTCTGAAATGAACAGTATAAGCAATATCATATGAAGTGATAAGTCAAATAGCTATCATGATTCACTGGGCAACACCCAACCATGGTGTGCACAGGTCACAATCCAGCAGATAATATGAGTGTCAATTTAATCTAACATCAACAATATGTCTCAACCGGAAATCAAGCATGTTAAATCTGAATATCTATAACTCACAGTGTTGGGTCTCTATCAAACAGATGTAAAATCTGCCACCTGAGTTATCTCAGGATTTTATCTCAATCTGTTCTCTGTCAAATCAAATCTTTGACCCACTTTATAAATCTTTAAATCTTTTGTTCAGAATTTCACTGAAGCTGTCCAGAATTATCATAACAATCTCATGTAAATATCATCATCTTTTTATTTTTAAATTCTTTATTTTATCTGATTCTGATAACTTGTTCGATCATAAATCATTCTTTGTTTTATTAATATTCTCAAAAGATCAGTATATATATATTATTAATATATATAATTATTTTGCTAATCATCTTGTTAATTTTATGCATTGTCCAAATGTTTTATTCAATATATTCGAATTTAAGGAGTGGATTTCGAATTTATATAATTAAATTCGAATATATTAATAAATTTGCAGGCCTAAATTCGAATATTGACTAAAATCAAATCATATACTTGAATTTAAAAATTAAAGTCGAAATAAAGGGTTAAATTCGAATGTCATTTCGAATTTAGTAACAACCCATTTCGAATTTAATGTCAAATCTCAATTATGATCACATTCTATCATATATTCAAATTTATGGTCAAAGTCAATAATATATAGCCAACTAAATTGTAGGATTCTCAAATTATAAGCTTTGACTTTATCAAAGTCAAAATAGAAAGTACTAAATTCAAGACCCATTTCATTTTGAGGACAGATTCGAACACCTATACTTAAATTCGAAGACATTTCGAATTTGATGATTAAATTCGAATATAATTTCGAATTTAGCTCAAATTCGAGTTTGTTCCATGTATTTTCGAGTTTGTTCTTGACAACTCGAGTTTGTTCATATTTGCAGCTTTAAAACATACATTTTTAGGCCTAAAATCACGAATATGTTTCGTAACAAACCTATGTTCGATTATATTATACAAATTCTAGTTAAACTCCATAAAAATAGCTTTAAATTTCATAAAACTAATAAATTCAAAAAACCGAAAAATATATAAAAACTTAAAAATATCGATTCTTACCTAAAATTCGTATGAAATCATGCATGTAATAGCAGATTCGTGTAGAATTCTTCAAGATCTTTCTAATGATATATAGAACTCGATAATCGGCCGGTCGGTTTGGGAGATAATTTAGAGAGAAGGTGGAGAGAGAGTAGAGAGAGAAAGTTAGAGAGAGAGAGTAGAGAGAGAGAAACTGATTTTTTGAATAATAAATCACGTTTATATACTTCATCTAGTTATATTTGCTAGTTAACCCACTTTCATTTTTGTATATTATATCTCTTTTATTTAATTATCTTTAATAATTTATTAATTCATAATATAAATATTTATATAATTTAATTAAATATTTCATAACTTAATTAAATTATAATTCAAATAATGTAATAATATTACATTATCGGTTCGAAAATACTGAATTTACAACTGGGTCAAAAGTTAGGTTGTTACAGCACTTGAGAGCAACAGCTTGCAGCTGCTACATACTCAGCTTCAGCTGTAGATGTGGAAACACAATTCTGCTTTTTGGAAGACCAACTCACCGGTCTATCTCCTAAAAACTGTATTCCTCCCGACGTGCTTTTTCTGTCCACTCTACAACCTGCAAAATCAGCATCTGAAAACGAGGTAAGATCGAAATCGGTTCCCTTTGGATACCATAGACCAAGTTCGGGTGTACCCTTAAGATAACGAAAAATGCGTTTTACCGCAGTTAGGTGTGATTCTTTTGGGTCGGCCTGAAATCTAGCACAAAGACATGTTGAAAACACTATATCCGGCCTACTGGCAGTCAAGTATAGTAAGGATCCTATCATCCCTCTGTAAGTTGTATTATCGACACTTTTCCCGGAAGGATCGGTGTCTAACTTACAGTTGGAGGCCATGGGAGTTGTGATACTCGTGCAAGAGTCTAACTTATACTTCTTGAGAATGTCAAGAGTATATTTCGACTGGTTCACAAAAATCCCATCCTCAAGTTGTTTGACTTGTAATCCGAGGAAAAAGTTCATTTCCCCCATCATACTCATCTCAAACCTGGACTCCATTAGGGCTGAAAAATCCTTACAAAAATTACTGTCATTAGATCCAAATATAATATCGTCGACATAAATTTGTACTAGCATTATATGTGGGCCTTCCCTTTTTGTGAACAGAGTTGTGTCCACCACACCTTTATAGAAACCGGCAGAAATAAGGAAATTTGAAAGACTATCATACCATGCTCGAGGTGCTTGTTTTAAACCATAGAGGGCCTTATCTAGCACATAAACATGGTCGGGTTTATGTGCATCAACAAAGCCTTGTGGTTGTTCAACATGCACCTCCTCGTTAAGTTCACCATTCAGAAAGGCAGTCTTGACGTCCATTTGGTACACTTTGAAATCTTTGTGTGCCGCGAACACCAAGAAGATTCTGATTGCTTTGATCCGTGCAACTGGAGCGAAGGTCTCGTCATAATCTATCCCTTCTTGTTGTCGGTAGCCTTTGGCAACAAGTCTTGCTTTATTCCTTATCATAATGCCGTTTTCATTTCGTTTGTTCTTAAAGATCCACTTTGTTCCGATGACTGTACGGTCTTTTGGCTTGGGAACTAACCGCCATACTCTTAGCTGTTCAAACTGGTTGAGTTCCTCTTGCATTGCAACTATCCAATCTGGATCTGTCAGGGCTTCATCCACACGAGCGGGCTCTATCATACTCAGGAATGATGCGAAGAGACATTCATTAGCAGATGCCCTACGAGTTTAGACTCCTGTTGATACATCACCAATGATTTGATCTGTTGGGTGACTTCGGGTCCATTTGATCTCATGTGGAAGGGGTGCTCGGGATGGAACCTCTGTGGTTAATGTGGGGATGGATGAGGATTCATGGTCAATGGTTTCAAATGAAGGTACCACTGGTTCAGGTTCGATTCCCGAGTGTTCAGGTGAAGGAAGAATTGTTGGTATTATATGTGAGGGTATTATAGGAGTAGATTCAACTGCGGATGTGTCGGTGGATGATGTGGATGGATGAGGGTACGTTGAAGAAGATGGAGCGGAGAAACTTTGAGGCGCAGTTGAATTGGAAGGATCACCTACATTATTGACAACATTAGACACACTAGCGTTAGGACCGAAAATTTCAACATAAAAAGGATCAAATAAATTAACCAAATCAGAAGAAGAAAAAGAAATGGGGTTATTTGAAGAGTCTCCAGGCATTTGAGTAATGCGTGGTCCTGATTGATCAACTTCGGGTGCCAGTTCAGCCAACTCATCAAATGTGACATGTACACTTTCATTGACTGTTCTGGTTCGGGTATTGAACGCGCGATATGCCTTCGAGTTGGATGAGTATCCAATAAAGATCGCTTCATCCGCTTTTTCGTTAAATTTCCCGAGGTTGTCTTTGTCATTCAGCACATAGCACCTGCAACCAAATACACGTAAGTACTTGATAAATGGTACTTTATTCAAAAAGAGTTGGTAAGGAGTTTTGTTAAAGCGCTTATGGATGATGGAGCGATTTTGTGTATAGCATGCTGTTGATACGGCTTCGGCCCACAAGAACGGAGGTAGCTTTGAGTATGTGAGCATTGTACGAGCGGCTTCCACTAGTGTACGATTACGCCTTTCCACGACCCCATTTTGTTGAGGTGTTCGAGCAGCAGAGTATTGATGCTGAACACCTTTGGATCGAAGGAAGCCCTCCACTACTGAGTTCTTGAACTCCGTGCCGTTATCTGATCTGATTGATTGCACTGACAGCTGCTGTTGGGTCTCGACACTCTTGATAAAATCAATGATTTCTTGAGCTGTCTCGTCCTTGGAACGCAAGAACCTGACCCAGGTGTATCGAGAATAATCATCAACGATAACCAACCCATATCGTTTTCCATTTATGCTTTGAGTTCTCATCGGTCCGCATAAATCCATATGAAGTAACTCCAATACTCTTTTTGTTGATGGTTCGGGCTTTGGTTTGTGAGATGATCGTTTCATTTTTCCTTTCTCACACGCTCCATACAGATGGTCCTTTACGTAGCGCAATTCAGGAAGTCCTTTGACCAATTGTTTCGCAGCCAGCTTGTTGATATTATCAAAATTCAAATGGGATAATCTTCGATGCCACAACCAAGAGTCTTTTGACGAGGCTTTTGATAGTAGGCAAATGTTATCCTTCACTATTAGCTTAGCTACGTCAATGGTGTAAAGGTTAGAGTTTCGGGAACCAGTTAAGATTTCTTTTCCATCCATGCTCTTAACACTGCAGTTCTTGGCTCTAAACGTTACTTCTAGTCCTTTGTCGCAGAGCTGTCCTATGCTAAAAAGATTATGTGATAACCCCTCAACATAGTCAACATCCTTGATGACCAGATTATTTAGAACTAAGTCCCCGTATCCTTTTATGTGAGCCTGATGGTTGTTCCCGAATTTCACAGTTCCGCAATACTGTTCAACAACGTTGGACAGCAATTCTCTTCTTCCAGTCATGTGCTTGGAGCAACCCGAATCCATATACCAAATGGACTTAGCCTGAAAAACACATAAATTCATATAATGAAAAACTATATGCATTCAAACACATCCATTTTTAATTCACAATCAAACCGTGTTCTGAACCGAGATGTTCAGAAAACATGATGAGTTAAGACCGGGTCCTGGGCTGTGTGCACAGAAGCCAAACGTGTCGGTTTAAGCACAACCGACAAGCAAAAGAACGGGTCCTAGTCTAAGGTAACTAGAAGCCATTTCTTTGAAGCACGGGTCTTGATCAGAAGTAACCAAGAACCATCTGCATTAAGATCACACAACCTTGGGTACCCACCTCAATATGGGTCCCTTTTTGTTAGGATTTCCAGTTTTATATGGCACGTGTACAGATTTAGAATCCCAATTAGCATTTGTGTGTGGTCCGAATGCACAACCCTTTGGAATCCATTGAATATTGGATTTATTGGGTTTTGGAACCTTAGGCGCTGAAATTGCCTTCGGTTTTTTGTCTTTTTGAGACCTTTTTGACCGTTGCTTTGGTTTTGGGCCTTGGCAACAGACACATTTCAACTTTGTTTGTGGCCGATGATGCACTATTTTTTGTTTTCTTTTTCCGAATACGTTTAACAGGATAAGGCACGAAAGCATTCATTTCAGGAACCTGTCGTCTATATTTAGTTGGACATAGATTAAACAAATCACTGAAAGAGTACTTTAACGGAATAGCAGAATTCGGTTCAACATTACAGACATTGTCACACACATTGTTACACAAATTGTCTTTAGAGATTACAGACATCCTATCTCTAGTAACAAATTCACTTGGCATTAAAGCCTTCTTCACAAAAAAACTTGTAAAATCCTGCATGGTGGTTTTTGGGACTCTCCTTAAATGATCTGTAGGAACAAAACGATTAGAGTCAGTAAGCATGGAAGATTTAGACTTGATAGACTTTTCTTTTTGGTGGTGAGTGGGTTTCTTAAAAGACTTGGATTTAATCTGAGTCTTTTTAGGAACCTCATTTTTGAAAACTTTTGAGCACTCACCTTTGACAATGATAGAAGAAGATTCAGCTTTAGCCTTACCTTTATCTGATGACACACATGGAATTTTTATGGAATGAGAAAGTGTTCGTTCTTTTGAAAGATCTTTCAATTTTTGTGAAACTATTTCAAAATTTTCTCTGTATTGAAAAGATTGAGTTACCAATTCTTCTTCTCTCTTAAGAAGAGCATCTTGAAGATCAAGTGCTTTCTCTTGAGACGACTTCAATTCCTTTTCTAAAACAATGATTTGTTGTTGAAGAACTTTTGCAGGAATATAAAGTTGAGGAGTTGATTTTACAGTTTCAGTTTTCAATTCAGCTTCTGAATAAGTTGACGAGAGATCTTCCTCTAAAGTGGGTACTCTAGAAGAATAACTCTCGTTAAGTTCTTCATATTGAAAAGAAATTTCTTTATCTTTACGAGCAACACGTTTCTCATTTTCTTGGTTTAACACTTCTTTTGATGACTCAAAAAAGAAAGATTTAAGACCAGCTCCCATATAATTCATGTCATAAAATACAAGTAAAACATTTTGTGCCTTTTCCAAATATTTAGGATTTTTAAAACCAATTCATTGTTTAGAATGGTAAAACCTAGTTTCTTTGGGCTGATTTAAATGGATAGTTTGTTCTGTTTGACCCCTTTTCAAAAATGCATCGTCAAGGGTCTTTATTCTTGAGTACAAACTTATCCTTTCTTCTTCAATCATTTTGTATTTTTCTGAACTGTCTATATTTTCCATATTTACCACATCTAATTGTTTTGTAAGAACAGAAATTTCTTCTTTTAAAGAGAGTTTTTCTTTTGAAAGCGTTTCCACACATGATTCCAGATATATATATTCCTATCCTGAACATCTACTTTTTCTATCAACATCTGTTTTATAACATTATGATTAGTTAACCACTTTGAATGATATAATTCCGATGATTCTTTCAGAGTATGAGCTTGATGTTCAGCCTGTACACACCTTGCAGTTTCAGCATTTAATCTATCTTGTAGATCAAGTATTTGTGTGTGCAGTGTACATTCATTATCTACAAATAATTTATTTACATGTGCAGGAATGTAACAGGAATATACCTCATTGGACTCAGAAACGGATGTGGAGCATTCGGGATCGTTGGTTATAGCCATCAGACATGCTGGTGGATTTTTCAGTGTCTCCCCCTCAGCAGCATGGTCTGAACTGTCAGCAGTGAAATCAGCACATGTCTCCAACCCCATACGATCAACCATGTAGCAATTCTTGCCCTTGTCATCCTCGTCTTCAGAATCTTCAGCATCCCAGTAGTCTTCCTGGGCGACGAGGGCTAATGCATCCGTTCTCTTTTTGGCTGCCTCGAGCTTTCTCTCGTAGTACGCAACGTCTCTGTCGAAGTTGTTCTTGCATTCCCTAGCAAAGTGGCCCGGTTTGCCACATTTGTAGCAGAGACGTTCATCTGCGGCCTTTGGCTCATCAGCTCTTGGCCTGTCCTCTCTCCTTTCCGCCGGCCTCTTATCGGCCCGGCGATGCTCGCGGCTGTCATCGCGCCTCCTTTCCCGTCTTTCGGGCTCTCTTCGCTCTTCCCTGCGGTCATCCCGACGATCATCCCTTCGATCGTCCCGCCTGTCATCCCTGCGATCATCACGCCTATCATCTCGCCTTTCATAACGGCGATCATCTCGATAGTCGCGTCTATCGTCATATCGACGATCATCCCTGTCATCCCTTCGGTAGTCATCCCTGCGATAGTCATCGCGGCGGTCATCCCTTCTATCATCTGAGTACCTCCGTGGACCGGTGTCATAACGGAGTTGGTTGTTAGTCTTGTTGGAGAACCGTCGCTGTTGGAGACGGTGGGTCCACAAGGCTATCTGCTCTTGTATCGAGGCTTCCTCCTCATCATAGACCTCACGCGGAGGAGAAGCATACCTGTACTGAGACGATGAAAAACCAGGAGCAAAGGATGGTGTCGGAATCTGCGTGTTGGTGATCAAGGCTAGCGAATCATTCGGTTTCAACCCTGTGTTGGCTGATAGCAGTAGAGAGGCCAATTGATTTGCCATCAGCTTCTGTTGATCCACATCCCCTTGATATTTCTTGAGGTCCTTAAAGACGACATTAATTGACACCTCAGGAATGTTCAGGACTCTTTTTGTTGCCCGACATGCAAGCTGCCACTCGGGGGCTAAGGCGGCAAAGAATTGGATGTTGATATCATCCCTATCCTTCTTGATGTGCAGTTTGTTCAACTCCTTAAGGACTGCACAGAACCTGGTGAATGTGGCTTGCAGAGATTCCCCGTCTTTGGCGCAGAATTCCGTAAACTTAGCCTTCGCCTCCTCGATTTTGGCACGATCATCGAGATCTGCCCCCAGCATTTGGACTTCTAGCTCGTCCCACATTTCTTTTGCAGACATTTTACTGTCTACACGGACCAAGATATCAGTGGGGAGGGCTTGATAAATCAGATATTCGGCCCTCTTATCAGCGTGCTGTCGGTCTCTCTCGGCGTCATTTGCCGGTTCTCTTTCAACTTTAGAGGCTTGGACAGGGGGGTCAGCCTCAGGTCTGGCGGCTATCTCTCGATAGTAGATTACGGGTCCTTCGGATATAGACTGAAGCATCAAGTTCCCGAGAGGTTGCATTCCAACGAATTTAAGGAATCGGGATTTCCATTGTTCGTACTCATCAGGATAGAGAACTGGTGGTCTGTTCTCCGATCCAAGTACTAGAGCTTCGCGAGACATTATGATTATGGGTGCCGATTAAGAATATGAAGATCTTAGAGGTGGAAACTGGACACGGATGGGTTGGACTGAAAACAGAAGGTTCTGAATTCGGATGGTGTGACTTCGGATCAACAGTGTTTCGGATGAGGGAACCGAATTCGGATTAGGTAATTTCGGATGGGTTGGTTTCGGATGATGGATTTCGGATGGGTTGATTTCGGATGAACTGATTTTGGATGAAAGAACAGTGATTCGGATGGCTATGGTTCAGATGAGGTTCAAGTTCGGAAGGGGTCCTAATTCGGATGAACAGTACTACGGTTGGGGACCAAGTTCGGTTGAACCTAATTTCGGATGGACCTAAGGGGCCGAATTCGGATGAAACGAATTCGGATGAACAGTGGAAGACCCGAATTCGGATGGACCGAAATGTGTGGTCCGAAATTGGAAAAATTTTAGTACAAGTCCCAACAGTGAAAAATGGAAAGCCTGATCTGAACTTCGGATGGTCCGAAGTCCGGATGGGACCGAATTGTAGTCCGAAATAGGCTTATGGGGGGTCCGAAATTCACCTAAGTCTGGTCCGAATTGGACCGAAATGAGGTCCGAATTAGGGTGGTGGTTGGTCCGAAATTGGTGCCTAGGTGGTCCGAAATGCTACAGTGGAGATCCGAAATACAGCAGGTTTTTTACGATTTCTAAGGCAGAATGAGCAGAATTCGATTTTTAGCAGTTTTAAAGCCTAAAAACAGTTCTAAATGATTTATAAACTATTTTAAACACTTTTGGTGATTTAAAATAACCTAAAAAACACTTAAAAACAGCATGAACACGTTAAAAACCCATATTTTCAAACTTGAAAATAGCCGATTCTTGATGATTTTAAGAAAGATATGGAAATAAATGAGCTTAAAATTAGTAGAGAATAATAATGTGGTGTTTATATGACCATTATAACACAAGAAACACGTAAAAACAAAGGAAAATGAAGATCTAACCGGTTATAATGGAAGAACACGAAGAACACTTAAGAAAACCCAGCAGAATCCGTATAAATCAGTTTAAATCCACCCCTCTGAGCTCTGATACCAATTGTAATGATGTATTCCCGTATTGTTTCAGCACCTTGATGATTTTCTTATCATACACATGAAGAAACAAGCTCAATAAATGTGATATGATGAAGAAGAAACAAGATTTATATTCGTTGTTAATGAAGAACCCGTATACGAGATCTCATAATTTGAATTTTCAATTTTTTATGCCTTTAAGAATGCATATATTAGTGTGTCCTAGTGAGTACGCGTGATTTTTAATGATAGCCAAATTTTTTTTAAAATAATAAGTTTTGGTCCGTTGCAAATCTATCGCAAATTGTTCAATTTTGTGAGGGATTTGCGACGGAATTTATTTTCTTTTCATTATTTTTGGGTCAAAAAGCCTAAAATAGCGAGTAAGAATATCAATTATGTAATTACATACGTAAAACTTGATTTTGAATAAGTATTTGTTTTATACACGTGCCTATTGATACGTTCGTGTACATTTGTTTTTGTTTTATATACGTTATAAAGTTTATGATTCGTTGTTAATGAAGAAAACACGTATCCGAGTTCTCGTAATTTAAACTTCAAAAATTTTTATGCCTTTAAGAATGCTATATATTAGTGTGTTGTAGTGAGTACGCGTGATTTTTTAATGATAGCCGATTTTTTTTAAAAATAATAAGTTTACGTCCGTCGCAAATCTATCGCAAATTGTTAAATTTTGTGAGGGATTTGCAACGTAATTTTTTTTCTTTTAATTATTTTCGGGTCAAAAAGCCTAAAATAGCGAGTAAGAATATTAATTATGTAATTAAATACATAAAACTTGATTTTGAATAAGTATTTGTTTTACACACGTGCCTATAGATACGTTCGAGTACATTTGTATTTGTTTAATATACGTTACGAGATTTATGATTCGTTGTTAATGAAGAAACACGTATACGAGTTCTCGTAATTTGAATTTTAAATTTTTTATGCCTTTAAGAATGCATATATTAGTGTGTCGTAGTGAGTACGCATGATTTTTAATGATAGCCGATTTTTTTTAAATAATAAGTTTTGGTCCGTCGCAAATATATCGCAAATTGTTAAATTTTGTGAGGGATTTGCGACGGAATTTATTTTCTTTTCATTATTTTCGGGTCAAAAGGCCTAAAATAGCGAGTAAGAATATCAATTATGTAATTAAATACATAAAACTTGATTTTGAATAAGTATTTGTTTTATACACGTGCCTATAGATACGTTCGAGTACATTTGCATTTGTTTAATATACGTTACAAGATTTATGATTCGTTGTTAATGAAGAAACACGTATACGAGTTCACGTATTTTGAATTTTAACTTTTTTATGCATTTAGAATGCATATATTAGTGTGTCATAATGAGTACGCGTGATTTTTAATCATAGCCGATTTTTTTTAAAATAATAAGTTAAGGTCCGTCGCAAATCTATCGCAAATTGTTAAATTTTGTGAGGGATTTGCGAGGTAATTTTGTTTCTTTTCATTATTTTCGGGTCAAAAAGCCAAAAATAGCGAGTAAGAATATCAATTATGTAATTAAATGGATAAATCTTGATTTTGAATAAGTATTTGTTCTATACACGTGTCTATAGATACGTTCGTGTACATTTGTATTTGTTTTATATACGTTACAAAGCTAATGATTCGTTGTTAACGAAGAAAACCCGTATACGAGTTCTCGTAGTTTAAATTTTAAAAATTTTATGCCTTTAAGAATGTTTATATTAGTGTGTCGTAGCGAGTACGCGTGATTTTTAATGATAGCCGATTTTTTTAAAAAAATTATAAGATTAGCTCCGTCGCAAATGTATCGCAAATTGTTAAATTTTGTGAGGGATTTGTGACAGAATTTTATTTCTTTTTATTATTTCAGGTTAAAATGTCTAAAATAGCGAGTAAGAATATCAATTATGTAATTAAATACATAAAATTTGATTTTGAATAAGTATTTGTTTTATACACTTGCCTATAGATACGTTCGAGTACATTTGTATTTGTTATATATACATTACAAAGTTTAAGATTCGTTGTTGTGACACCCTTGCCACAACAACCACCAATTACAATACACCCAGGATTAATCACCACATACAATAACATAATGATCTGATAACCTAAATTAAGTGCGAAAGCATTAAATACATAAATAAGTAGTGCAACAGTGTCAAACACCCTACTGGGCTATAAGGTACCAAGTCTAAGGCTACACACCCATTACAATTATTACAATCATCCAGAATATATTACAACATTGTTTCATAACATAAATTACCGAGGAAATAGTACCAAGTCTTCCGAATCTTCCCAATTGACCTAACTAGAAGGTCCGACAGCTGATTTACCCTTTCCTGTAAAATGAAATCAACTGAGGGGTAAGCGAATGCTTAGTGAATACACAGATTTACGCATTTTATAAATCCTTATGATGCCCACAAGAGTAGCACCGACGACACACGTCGTGCACTCTCCACGTACACAAAGTACGACCACACAAGAGCCGTCGCTCTACGAGCTCGCAACTCGTCCTTTAAAATACACTACTGAGACAGACATAACATCGGGGATGACATACTGCCTACGGACCTGGAGGGATCAGCTCCAGCGTCATATAGAACAGTAACATCAGAGTAACAGATGCGACCCGCAGGTCCATCATAGATGCACAACAAACGAACAGACATGCATCAAATAAGAATGTGCATCCAAAATTTACGCAAGTTAGTAGAATTCCAAACGAATAATGAAGCAACATGTCTCAGTAAGCAAAAGCAATCATAAAGCAGATATAAACATGCGAAATCATATGTACTCACAGTGGGTGCGTAATTAAACTTTTATCCAATTTTATTTCTCTTCGGGCTTTCAACCGGATCTGCCAAGTACCCCACTGTGGATTCAACAACACCACAAGGGACCTGTTATGTTAATTTACAGCAATACCTCGTATCAATAACCGTTTAAATCCATAAAATCAAGTTTCGTAAGTTTTTGCAATATTTTCCCTTATTTCAGGTCTATATCCAAATTCGAACTATAACTAAGTTTGAACCCATTTCATGTTCATACATTGTCCTTTATATAACTCATGTCATTTTATGTGTTGTTTATGAGTTTCATTCAAAATACACGAGTCTAGAGAGTAGTATTCTCAATTTTAGGCATTAAACTCGAATTTAATGGGTTAGATTCGAACCTAAGCATCATATTCGAACCCATGCATTAGATTCGAACCATGCTCGAGTCTATGGGTATAGATTCGAACCCATACCTTCGAATCTAGTGTTAGATTCGAAAACACACTCGAATCTAGTACCAAAATCGAGTTTGTTCTTGCATTTCGACTCTGTTCTTGGCATATTCGAGTCTGTTCATCATTTCAGCTTAAATCCTTCATTCTAAGGCCTAAAATCACTGATATATCATGTATGATACCTAGATTCGATTCTATTATGCATATACTATCATAATCTTGCAATATTTCAAACAAAACAAGCTCTAATTTACATAAAATGACAGATTCGAATTCTAGTTCACTTCAAAACCGAAACAACCAACTTAAAAGATTCGATTCTTACCTCAATTTGTACGAAATCTGAAATCCGTTTGTAGATTATTGTTGTACTCCACGAGATCTTTCCGTTGACGTATAATTCTCGATAATCTGACGGTCGGTTTGTGAGATAACTTAGAGAGATGTAGAGAGGAATTTCTAGAGAGAGAAACTAGAGAGAGAGAGTGCATGTGAAAAATGAAGACTCTTATCCTTTTTATTCCACTTTTATCATTTTTGCACATTTCACCCCTCGACCTAACCGGTTCCATAAAATACTGATTTAATCTTAAAATTATCATTAATAACTTTTATAATCTTAATACTCCATAATAATAATTCAAAGTTCAAATTTTCTTAAAATAACAACAAACTTCTAAATAACCCAAATACATAATAATTGCTCAAATTTTAACTTAAATATATATCTTCCACTTAATTAACCAAAATACATTAAAATAAATCCGAGGATGTTACAGTTGTTAATGAATAAACACGTATATGAGTTCTCGTATTCTAAATTTTAAAATTTTTTATGCCTTTAAGAATGCATAAATTAGCATGTCGTAGTGAGTACGCGTGATTTTTAATGATAGCCTGTTTTTTTCAAAAAATAACAAGTTTAGGTCCGTCGCAAATCTATTGCAAATTGATAAATTTTGTGAGGGATTTGCGACGGAATTTTGTTTCTTTACATTATTTTCGGGTCAAAAAGCCTAAAATAGCGAGTAAGAATATCATTTATGTAATTAAATACATAAAACTTGATTTTGAATAAGTATTTGTTTTATACACATGTCTATAGATACGTTTGCGTACATTTGTATTTGTTTTATATACGTTACAAAATTTATGAATCGTAGTTAATGAAGAAAACACGTATATGAGTTCTCGTAATTTAAATTTTAAAATTTTTTATGCCTTTAAGAATGCATATATTAGTTTGTCGTAGTGAGTATGCTTGATTTTTGATGATAGCCGATATTTTTTAAAAAAATAATAAGTTTAGGTTCGTCGTAAATCGATCGCAAATTGTTAAATTTTGTGAGGGATTTGCGACGCAATTTTGTTTCTTTTCATTATTTTCGGGTCCAAAAGCCTAAAATAGCGACTAAGAATATCAATTATGTAATTAAATACATAAAACTTGATTTTGAATAAGTAATTGTTTTATACACGTGCCTATAGATACGTTCGAGTACATTTGTATCTGTTTAATATACGTTACAAGATTTATGATTCGTTGTTAATGAAGAAACACGTATACGAGTTATCGTAATTTGAATTTTCAATTTTCTATGCCTTTAAGAATGCATATATTAGTGTGTCGTAGTGAGTACGCGTGATTTTTAATGATAGCCGATTTTTTTTTAAATAAGAAGTTTAGGTCCGTCGCAAATCTATCGCAAATTGTTAAAATTTTGTGAGGGATTTGCGACGAAATTTTGTTTTTTTTCATTATTTTCGGGTCAAAAAGCCTAAAATAGCGACTAAGAATATCAATTATGTAATTAAATACATAAAACTTGATTTTGAATAAGTATTTGTTTTATACACGTGCCTATAAATACGTTCGAGTACATTTGTATTTGTTTAATATACCTTACAAGATTTATATTCGTTGTTAATGAAGAAACCCGTATACGAGATCTCGTAATTTGAATTCTCAATTTTTTATGCCTTTAAGAATGCATATATTAGTGTGTCGTAGTGAGTACGCGTGATTTTTAATGATAGCCAATTTTTTTTTAAATAATAAGTTTTGGTCCGTTGCAAATCGATCGCAAATTGTAAAATTTTGTGAGAGATTTGCGACGGAATTTATTTGCTTTTCATTATTTTAGGGTCAAAAAGCCTAAAATAGCGAGTAAGAATATCAATTATGTAATTAAATACGTAAAACTTGATTTTGAATAAGTATTTGTTTTATACACGTGCCTATAGATACGTTCGAGTACATTTGTATTTTTTTAATATACGTTACAAGATTTATGATTCGATGTTAATGAAGAAACACGTATACGAGTTCTCGTAATTTGAATTTTCACTTTTTTATGCCTAAAAGAATGCATATATTAGTGTGTCGTAGTGAGTATGCTTGATTTTTTATGATAGCCGATATTTTTTGTTAAAAATAATAAGTTTAGGTTCGTCGTAAATCTATCGCAAATTGTTAAATTTTGTGAGGCATTTGCGACGCAATTTTGTTTCTTTTCATTATTTTCGGGTCCAAAAGCCTATGATAGCGACTAAGAATATCAATTATGTAATTAAATACATAAAACTTGATTTTGAATATGTATTTCTTTTATACACGTGCCTATAGATACGTTCGCGTACATTTGTATTTGTTTAATATACGTTACAAGATTTATGATTCGTTGTTAATGAAGAAACACGTATACGAGTTCTCGTAATTTGAATTTTCAATTTTTTATGCCTTTAAGAATGCATATATTAGTGTGTCGTAGTGAGTACACGTGATTTTTAATGATAGCCGGTTTTTTTTAAATAATAAGTTTAGATCCGTCGCAAATCTATCGCAAATTGTTAAAATTTTGTGAGGAATTTGCGACGAAATTTTGTTTCTTTTCATTATTTTCGGGTCAAAATGCCTAAAATAGCAAGTAAGAATATCAATTATGTAATTAAATACATAAAACTTGATTTTGAATAAGTATTTGTTTTATACACGTGCCTATAGATACGTTCGAGTACATTTGTATTTTTTTTAATATACGTTACAAGATTTATGATTCGTTGTTAATGAAGAAACACGTGTACGAGTTCTCGTAATTTGAATTTTCAATTTTTTATGCCTTTAAGAATGCATATATTAGTGTGTCGTAGTGAGTATGCTTGATTTTTGATGATAGCCGATATTTTTTGTTAAAAATAATAAGTTTAGGTTCGTCGTAAATCTATCGCAAATTGTTAAATTTTGTGAGGCATTTGCGACGCAATTTTGTTTCTTTTCATTATTTTCGGGTCCAAAAGCCTAAGATAGCGACTAAGAATATCAATTATGTAATTAAATACATAAAACTTGATTTTGAATAAGTATTTCTTTTATACACGTGCCTATAGATACGTTCGAGTACATTTGCATTTGTTTAATATACGTTACAAGATTTATGATTCGTTGTTAATGAAGAAACACGTATACGAGTTCTCGTAATTTGAATTTTCAATTTTTTATGCCTTTAAGAATGCATATATTAGTGTGTCGTAGTGAGTACACGTGATTTTTAATCATAGCCGGTTTTTTTTAAATAATAAGTTTAGATCCGTCGCAAATCTATCGCAAATTGTTAAAATTTTGTTAGGAATTTGCGACGAAATTTTGTTTCTTTTCATTATTTTCGGGTCAAAATGCCTAAAATAGCAAGTAAGAATATCAATTATGTAATTAAATACATAAAACTTGATTTTGAATAAGTATTTGTTTTATACACGTGCCTATAGATACGTTCGAGTACATTTGTATTTTTTTAATATACGATACAAGATTTATGATTCGTTGTTAATGAAGAAACACGTATACGAGTTCTCGTATTTTGAATTTTCAATTTTTTATGCCTTTAAGAATGCATATATTAGTGTGTCGTAGTGAGTATGCTTGATTTTTGATGATAGCCGATATTTTTTTTAAAAATAATAAGTTTAGGTTCGTCGTAAATCTATCGCAAATTGTTAAATTTTGTGAGGCATTTGCGACGCAATTTTGTTTCTATTCATTATTTTCGGGTCCAAAAGCCTAAAATAGCGACTAAGAATATCAATTATGTAATTAAATACATAAAACTTGATTTTGAATAAGTATTTCTTTTATACACGTGCCTATAGATACGTTCGAGTACATTTGTATTTGCTTAATATACGTTACAAGATTTATGATTCGTTGTTAATGAAGAAACACGTATACGAGTTCTCGTAATTTGAATTTTCAATTTTTTATGCCTTTAAGAATGCATATATTAGTGTGTCGTAGTGAGTACACGTGATTTTTAATGATGGCCGATTTTTTTTAAATAATAAGTTTAGATTTGTCGCAAATCTATCGCAAATTGTTAAAATTTTGTGAGGAATTTGCGACGAAATTTTGTTTCTTTTCATTATTTTCGGGTCAAAAAGCCTAAAATAGCGAGTAAGAATATCAATTATGTAATTAAATACTGTTAGGCACAAAAAGGCATCAGTCAAACCTGTTCTATATCTGAGGGGGAGATTTTATAATCAAACCTGTTGATACATTTGAAGGTTGAATTTAAGGCCTGTTATATGCCTTATTGAAACCTGAAAATGATTTGCAATATCAGTCTAAAGCTGTTCTATATGTTGCATGTGTTGCAACCAAGACAGTTTGTCCAAGCTGCTCAGTCTGCTGATCAGGCTGGACATAAACTGTCTACGCTGCTCTACACTGTTGAGCAGCTTGGGCATTTTTAAAGTGTTCTGTTCTTTGTGAACAGAACCTGTTCTTTGTGAACAGGCTAAACACTTTATGGAATTTGTTTCCAAGTCATCATGTATTGTTTTTTACTACAAGATCAGTTTACAAGTCGAAGACAAAGTGGAAAGCAGAACCGCTCAGCCTGCCCAAGCTGTTCTGTCACATGAAGACAAAAGGTTATTTGAAAAAGGGTGACAGACCTTTTTCTTATATCAAAATAGGCCTTTACAAGGAAGAAAGACGCAAAGTTGACATTCCTAAATTAGTTAAAGGCAATGCAACAGTAGACAAAGTAAAAAGACAAAAGTTCTGCACGTCTGCTTTTCAGAAAAGTGCAGAAAAGTTATATTGTCTTTTCAAACAAGACTTCTCCTTTTTCATTCCGTCCAATGAAGATGTTTCTCTTAGATCCTCTAAGTGAGTATAAAAGGAAGCTTCCAAGGTCAGAAAGAAGTGTGAAGACAGCTAAGTGCTTAAACCAAGAGTGAACGTGCAAGTGTGATTTTCATGCATGCAAGTCTTCTGTAAACCAGCATCTGTGTGTCTAAGCTGATTTACCTAAGCTGTTCCTTGAGTCTTGTAAAACACAGTGAGTGCATCTTAGTGAGTGTGTTCATTGTAATCTAGTTTGAGTCTGTCTTAGACTAGTAAGCATACTGTTGTATTCTGTCATCTCAGCTTGAACTATTCCGCATTCAAGCTTGTTTGTAATTAACAATTGTTGATAATACATACAAACATTGAGAAAAAGAGAGTGTAGTTTTTAAAGTGCTGTATTCACCCCCCCTCTACAGCTTATAACTATATACTTTGGGAACCTTTCGGGACCTACAACTGGTATCAGAGCATTTTAGAGTGTGTGTCATTCTAGATCTCTCATTCTCCCAAGTTTCCATGGACAACAGTGCTGCAAATTCTTCTTACTATGACAATGGCTCTATGGGCAAACCTCCCAAATTTAATCATCAAAACTTCTCTGGTTGGAAGTGCAGAATGATGCTCTACTTAGAGAATCTGGATGTACAACTGCCAGAGATAGTGATGGAGGGTCCCTATGTGCCAACCTCTGTCACCACTATAACTCCAGCGGTTGAAGGAGCTGCTCCTGAAATCAGGACCTTTGAGAAAGCCAAAGCTCAATGGTCTGATGAAGACAAGAGACTGGTGGCTCTGGATGCAAAGGCCAGAAACAACCTGGTCATTTCTCTCCCTGATGATGTGTTCAAGCAGGTTGAGAAAATGAAGACTGCAAAGGAGATGTGGGATACTCTGTGTACCGTCTATGATGGACCCACAATCACACTGGACAACAGGATTAACAATCTTGTTAGACAGTATGAACTCTTCTTTGCCAAACCAAAGGAGTCTCTCACTGAAACCTACACCAGGTTCACTGCTCTGGTGAATGATCTCAAAGCTGTTGGGATCACCAAGGACAGTCTTACTTTGGTGAACAAGTTTCTGGACATTTTACCTGAAGAGTGGAACTATTTCTCAACCATCCTAAGGAACTCAGGTACTATCAGAAGTATGGATCTGGTCAATCTGTATGGATCCTTACTGAATGATGAACAATCAAGGCAACAAAAGAGGAATGCCTTGGAAATGTCCAGAAGAGGTACAGCCTTTGTGGCCAATGTGAGACAGTCTGTTAATCAGGTGAGTGATGTGTTCATTCAACCTGATCAACAGGATGATGAAAAGGAGGAGGTGTCAGACGAAGAAGATGTTGCAGATCTTGCTGAACAAGATGATGAGCAAATGATAGCCATGCTTGTCAAAAGGTTCAACAAGAAAAGGTTTGGAAGAAATATGCTGCAAGGAGGTTCAAGTGCTGGCAAAAAGAAGGCATTTGACAAATCCAAAGCTGAGTGCTTCAAGTGTGGCAAAACTGGTCACATAGCTGCTGACTGTGTGTCAAAAGCTGTTGGTCAGTCATCCAAACCCAACAAGACTAACAAGGATGATGGCTATAGGGTTAAGTACCTTATGACCATGGCTAAGCTGAGGAAATTGGAAAACTCTGTGTCTTCCAATCGCCAAAAGGGACTCATGGCAGAGACATGTGACTGGGAGGAATCTGATTCATCATCTGATGAAGAAGATAATCAGTGTCTGATGGCCAACTCTGATGTCCCATCAACAAGCAGTTTCAAACAGGACATGGCTGAAGCTGAAGCCTTCAGCAGCTTGGAGAAATGGAATCCTACAATGATGTATAAGGTACAAAATTTTATGGCTTACAGTTCTGAAGAAAAAGTTAAAATGTTTGAATATATGCTTGTTGATCTCAAAGCTGCTGTTGAGAAGCATGATGCTTTAATATCTGAAATCTCTAAGCTTAAAGCTGATCTTAAAACTAAATCCAGTAAACTGGACAGTTTCCATAAGTTGGAAACTGAGCTTGATGAATTAAAACACATCAACTCTATTTTACTGGAAGAAAAGAGAGAAACAGATATAAAGCATGCCAAGCTTCAAAAGATAGTTGACTCTTGGTGCCAATCTGCACAAAAAGTCAGCCATTGTATAAGTCAACAGATTCCTGCTCAAATCCAAGCCTATCTTGGAGGGGATCTTGACACAGCAACTTCCATTGTTGAGATAAGTAATTTGAAAGAAGATTTGTCCACTCTTGGTGAACTTCCAAATACATTCATTCAAAATGTGAATGGTAAACTAATCTCAACAAACAGGTTTGTCAGGCCTCAAAATACTGACAGCTTGTGTGAACTCAACTCAAAAGCTGATGTTGGAGTTTGTTCTCCAAAACAGCCTGCTAAGTGCTCTGTTAGCTCACACAAGCAAAAGAAAGGAAAACATGTTCAAACTGAAGCTGTGGATGCTAAACCTATTGACAAAACAGGTTCTGAGTCCAAAGCTGTTGGTAAAAAGCATGTTAATCCTTTTGATGCTAAACATTTTGAGAATAAGTTTTCAAAAAGTAAGCAGCCTGTTTTCAACAAGGGTAAGTCTCAGGTTGAAAACAAAACTGCTGTGATTTCAAATAAGTTTTCAAATCAGAGAGGTAAATTGGTTTTAAATGAAAATAAGTTTTTCAAAACCAAACACAGTGAGTATGCTGATAGGCAGCATAAATCACAACTCAGTAGGGGCAAAGGCAAAGCCATTGCTCAAACTGAGACAACTGGGAATAAGTTTTCCAAACCTGTGGAAGCTCAAAAGCCAATCAAGCTTCCTGTCTTTGACATCTGTCCTCCCAAAAAGAGGAAAGAAGAGACAGTCAAAGCTGTGGCCGTTGAACTTACCACACAAGCTGTTGATTCTACAAAAAATGCTAAACCTGCTGAAAGAATCAACAAAAACAGATCAGAATGTGTTTCTGAAGGACCTTCTTCCAAAAGTACTAAAAAGAGAAAATGTTACAAGTGTGGGAAGAAGACACATCTGGCCAAGGACTGTCCTGAACCTGAGGACATGAGGCCTGTTGACTCTGCTGTTTCCCTCACAGCTGTTACAAGCAGTGGTGGAAATGTCATAGTCACTGAGGATGGTATTCAAGCTAATACCATTCAAATAGGGAATATTAGTGTGGACATTCCAAATCCATCAACAAATGTTGATGAAGTAGGAGAACTCATCTCTGTGATGAGTTCCCCTAAAAATGACTAATAATTCTCTTATCACTCTGCAGGAAAAACAACCTTCCCAGGTTTGGTACTTGGACAGTGGCTGCTCAAGGCACATGACAGGTTGTAAAGAATCGCTGAGTGAACTCAGGCCTGAAAAAGGGCCAAAAGTCACCTTTGGTGACAATGTGCAGGGATCCACTGAGGGATATGGAACTCTTAAAGCTGGTGCTGCAGTGTTCAAAAGGGTAGCCTATGTGGTTGGGCTAAAACATAACCTTGTTAGCATAAGCCAACTGTGTGATGCTGGCTACAAGGTTAACTTTGATGAGCACCTGGGTTACATATTGGAGTCCCAAGGCAAAGTTGTGCTGTGTGCTCAACGAAAGAAAGGTGTATATGTTGTGGATATGCATTCTGCTGATCCCACAACTGAAACCTGTTTTCTCACAAGAACCAACGCTGATCTAAACTGGTTATGGCATAGAAGACTGTCACACCTGAACTTCAAGAACATCAATAAACTCTGTAAGAAAGAGTTGGTGACAGGTTTGCCTTCTATTACTTTTGCCAAAGATAGATTATGCACAGCTTGTGAGAAAGGCAAGCAGAGAAAAACATCTTTTAAATCCAAACACAATTTCTCTATTGATACTCCACTCTTCTTAATCCATATGGACTTGTTTGGACCTGTTAATGTCCAAAGTCTAGGAGGAAGAAGATACACTCTTGTAATGGTTGATGAGTTCTCCAGGTACACATGGGTGATCTTTCTGAAGAACAAAGGAGAGGCTGCGAGAGAAATTATTGGATTTGTTAAAAAGATGGAAATGCTGAACTCTGCCCAAGTAAAGCAGCTTAGAAGTGATCATGGTACTGAATTCAGAAACAGTACTCTTGAAGACTTCTGTGAAGAGAAAGGTATCAGTCAAAACTTTTCAGCAGTAAGAACTCCTCAACAAAATGGAGTTGCTGAAAGGAGAAACCGAACTCTCATTGAAGCTGCCAGAACCATGCTGTGTGCATCAGGTTTGCCTTCATCATTTTGGGCTGAAGCTGTTAACACTGCCTGCTTCACTCAAAACAGATCCTTAGTGGTGAAAAGGTTCAACAAGACCTCCTATGAGCTGCTCAAAGGAAGAAAGCCAAATGTCAGCTATTTCCATGTGTTTGGATGTCCCTGTTTCATTCTGAATCAAAGGGACCAGCTGTCAAAATTTGAACCTAAAGCTGATGAAGGTGTGTTTGTTGGCTACTCTTCTATCTCCAAAGCCTACAGAGTATACAACAACAAAAGAAAGGTGATAGATGAATCTATCAATGTCACCTTTGAAGAGTCCAAGAATGCCTCCACCAAAGCTGTTCCTGAATCAGTTTCAGGAGACCTCAACTTTGATGATCTGATGCATTCAATCAATGAAGAAGACTCAAAAGCTTCCACTACACCCAGTGTGGAACCTGCTAATCATAATGGATATGATGATGATTATGTCAATACACCCTGTGTGAATAAATGTACTGACTTAATTGCAACTGCATGTCCAGAACCTATCAATGCTGATTTTCCCAGTTCCTCTGCTGATATGTTCAACAGTGGTCAGACATGTTCAACAAGTGAACAGGCTCAAGACAACAGTGTGTCTGAAAATCTTGAGAGCTGTTCAACAGGACCTGCTAAAGATGCTAACAACTCTGGTAAGTCATCATTGAAAAATGATCCTAAGTGGAACAGGTGTCACCCCAATGATCAAATAATTGGTGACATCAATAAAGGGATACAAACTCGGTGG
>JAANYP010009335.1:0-181035 GCA_020465985.1 Centrapalus pauciflorus | reverse complement strand
AAAAAGTACAGAGATCATAATGAGAGCATGTGCAAAACTCTAGCTAAGATGGAAGAAAGGAGATATGAGTATATGCAGGCCATAGAAGACCTTGAAAAATAGATCAATGACTATAAGGATAATGAGATTCAAATGGGACATGATAGAACATATCATGAGTGGGAGAAAAAAGAGCTGAATAAGAAAATAGAGTCCCTAAATAAGAAATTAGATGAGGCTGATCAGAAGGTGTTAGAAGCTAATAAGAAACTAGAATCTGTCAATATAGATCTAGGAAACTTCAAATTGGCAAATCAAAAGCTGGAACACCTAATGGAAGTTCAATTTAAAGATAGGGTAAAATCTCAGCTCAATCCCAAAGAATGTATAGGATACAGAGCCACTCCACCTCCATACAACAACAAATACATTTATCCAATGAGTGAAGTTGCTGATAGGCTTGTTAATGAACCATTAGATGAGTCTATGACCTCTGTAGATCCTGTCCTTGAAACCAGTCCTGAATCTAAAGAAGATCTCATTAAAAATGAAGATTGTGAGTGCAAACAAACTGAGAAAGGACACACAACAATGAGTGTATCTATAGCAGTCCCAAACCCCAGTATGAAAGGAAAAGAGAAGACGAGTGTATGCCATGCTACTTCCAAGGTTTCTGTACCTTCTAACTATAACACTGCATCTTCCTCAAAAGGGAATAAAAGAGGTAAGAATGTTCCAATCTACACATGCCAAAAACATGGTGTCCAAAAGTTTCCCAAACAACAACAAGTAAGGGGAAATCAAAGGAACAAGAATCAATTATGGTCTGATAAAACTGGTTCTCAAATGAAAATAGTCAAAAGATGTTTCCATTGTGGCAGGAAAAACCATTTGGCCAGCCATTGCTTGTACAAATCATCTGTTGCAAAACAAATTGTGGTTCAGCAACAAGCTTTTGCTAAAAATACTAACAATCTTAAGGTCAAACCACCTGTTGCACCAGTTCCAAAGAAATCAGTTGATCACAGGTTCTCAAAAGTCAATAAAAAACAGTCCACACACCAAAAACAAGTTTTAGCAAAATCAAAATCAAATTTTAAACAGATATGGTGTGTTAAAGGCAAAAACTCAGGTGAAATTGTGGATACAAATGTTGAAACTGCCAAGCCTAAAGTTGAAACTGTTAGTGCAAATTCTGAAGCTGTTAGCACTACAGACTCAGTTCAGACTGCTAGGCTCAAAACTGGAACTGGTGATGGATCATCTGAGATTGTTACTACAAAGAATGGTCAAAATACCTGGATACCTCATGTCATAACTAAATACTCTCCACAGCATCCATCAGTGGATCTCACTAAGTATAAGAAGTCAAAGACAGTGTTTAGTTATGTCAATGCACAAGGACAACCCAAAACCAACTTGGTTTGGGTTGTTGGAAATAATGACAAAAACATAAAGTATAGGATTTATTATGTAAATAGTTTAAGTATTGTATTGTTTATGTAATTATAGAAAGTGCAAGGACCAAAATAGCACTTAGTTAAAACCGAAAGGGTGTGTCTATTCGAAAAGACATAACCATTCGTGAAAGGGTTCCATGAAGAGTTGCAACCTTTCGTCGCACCTCTTAGACTAGTATAAATAGGAACCATATTTCAATATTGTAAAGTGTGAATTCAGTTTGATCAATAAAAGAATATTAGTTTGATTATTTCGATCCTGTGCAAATTCCTGTGCAAGTTTATTAGTGTTTTCGGGACCATTTTCTCAACATTTGGTATCAGAGCGCTAGGTTTAATCAAACCATTCGGATTTCATCATTTACCGGTCGATCAAACGAATTACACCAGAAGGTGATTCAAAGGGAAGAATCATCATCGGTACCAAGGGCGGCAGAACAGAGGATTAGTTCTACAAACACCCGGCACCAATTCATCAAGTTTGTTCCAGATTTCAATAGGAATTGAAATCAAAAATTCCCAACAGAAGGCAAACCCACAGAACCGAAGGCAAAAATCAAAGCAACGATTTTTTAACAGTAAGCCCTATCGCATTACATAGATATTAAGCAAACCCTAGAATCCAACAGAAATAGCATACTGAATCGAAGGCAACAAGAAATCAGAGAGATAAAACCTGATTTCAGAGGCACCGTAGAATTGTCCACAGAGATAAGTGCCACAACCATAGGAGAAACCCACGGATCGCCATACACACAACCACCGTAGAAATACCCACAGAGAAGTGCCACAACCGCAGGAGTATACCCACGGACAGAAACCCATAAAAACACCAATCGCAACCATACAACCACCAATCGACACTATTCAAATAGAAGCAACGATTAGGGTTCAAATTCAAACCCATCAACCACCAGCGATTGAGCAGAAATCTTAGGCAACAATTAGGGTTTTTACGACTTGCCACCATATCTGACACCGTAAGATACTAAAAGCAACAAATTAGAAGAAACCCTAGCCATCAATTAAGAAGTTCGAGCGGTTATAGAAGAGACAGTGCACCGATTCAATAGAGGGTTACATTGTTTCATCAAGGCTGCGATTGGAAGAGAAACTCGCACCGGTTCAGTGAGAAAAGGCAGATACAAAATTACGTACGCAGAAGAAAGCCAGGGGAGTTCAAGGAAATTAAACAGGCCCAAAAGAATGAGTTAAAGGGAGGCCCAAAGAGTTTACTGCCAAGAGAGAATTGGAATAACAGCAGTGCAACGTTTTCAGACTTTATAGTAAAGAAACGTTTCAAAGAAAGGGTTTGTTACAGTCAACAAAGAATTGAACAAAGAGAGGAGTCCAACCGGATAGCCCACAAGCAGGCAGCCCAAGTCCAAAAAGGTTAGGTATTCTTAATACCTTATTTTAATTTTATTATTAGATAAAAATTAGATTTAAAAAAAAAACCTTAGTTTTATTTTATTATAACGTAACTTATAATAAAATTAGGTTTTAGGAAAAATAAATTATAACGTAACTTATAGTTTATTATTGGTTTATGTTTTTATAACTTATAAAAGATTTATTAAAGTGTTTTTAAGTTTAATGTGTGTGTGAGGATTGAAGCACATAATTTTAAGTTTTAAGTATACAAGTGTTTTTAAGTTTAATGTGTGTGTGAGGATTGAAGCACATACAAGTGGTTTTATAAAGTGTTTTTAGTATATGTGAGGTTTAACACATATACAAGTTTTTAATTTTTTGGTATGTGTAAGGTTTGACACACATACAAGTGTAAGGTCTACCACTGCAAGATCTATCTAGACGCGGATCCGTTAACGAGTGCGGAATCCTCGTTGACGGTCAGACGGACAACTCTCAACCAACGGAAACACGGAGACTATTAGACGCTGAACGAACGACACACGAACGATCCTACGTACTAATTCTCTCCGAAACGGGACTCACCTAGCTGATAAACTCGAGATCGCCTATTGCTTAATTCCTCACGAATTCTGCCAAAGGTCTCTAATCATTCGAGTCTATCCCTAATTATAGACCCTGATTCGAGTCTGTTGTGGGCCAACCTCGAATCTGGCCTAAGGCCCCATTCGAATCTGTCCATCTGACAGATTCGAATCTAACCTATATTCGAATCTATGGTCTCATTCGAATCTATCTCAGATTCGAATGTATCCCCTTAAGAAATTCGAATCTAGCCTTTTACATAAACAACTAAGTGTTTGAAACTTATGATATTACCTTATGACTGATTTTATCTTTGAGCTTTATGTTTGAAATTCTTGTAATACGTTACATCAAGTTCAAACATACAAACAATGATAAAAATCAATCATACATAATATATATACCAAACATATGCTAAATCACAATGTAAGACAACTTAGACTGCTATCGTCACACGGGATGTACCAACAGACTCCCCCTTGACGATAGCTTCTAATAATTCACACATTTGATTTAAGAACATGGTTTATTATTGATTCAAAACACTACCAGCATACAGACCTTTTTCAACACATACCTTGACTACATTTTCATACTTACTCGCTTCAGCATCCATATGTGCGTCACTGGAAATCTTACAGTTATACAAGATCTGCAGGTCTTCTTTAGATAGGTTCACCAGGTGAAGCGGGTCATAGACTCTAAGAATAACTTTTTCTTCTAAGTCTTCCATAACCGCTTCCCCAGTTTCCGTGTCAGCATACCACCACTTCAGATTCTTCAGAATGTTTTGTGGCATTGGCTTGAGAGGAACCTTCCTAAGACATCTGGCTGGCTTATAATGAATCCTCATCCAAGGTCGACCAGTTAGAGGGTCGATACGTGATGGATCCTCTACTCTTTTCCCAACCCTTGGACTCAGACGCTCAAATTTCCTCGACCTTCCCTCCTTTCTTATGATTCTTGCGATAACGTCCGCATAGGGATCATTGCCAATATTTATCAGATCTTTCCATGCTAGATCTGCAATTTCGATCTTTGGCAGGGTGTTGAACGCCTTTAAAGTTCGCCTCATGTACTGAAGCCCGTCTTTTCTCTTTATTATAAATAGCTGCAGTTCTCTGTCAAAGAACCAGCTTAAAATTCGCTCAGACAGCTTCCCCGTACCTGGCACTCTCATTGTCCTTTTAATTGCAGCTTCCTTCTCTTCAGCCCTGAACCATAGCTTTCGTTTTTCTTCATTAGTTAGCTCTCTTGCAGGTTCCTCTGTCGATGGCTGAGGATTTAAAGCAACATTCACTATATCTGCATCGACAATGTTATGTCCATCAACCATATAAGTATCAGTGATAGGATTCTGCTGCACTATTATCTCGTCAGCTTCATCATCCTCATCAGCAAGTACTTCATCATCTGATCGCCAGTCGACTATCTCCTCTGGCGCAAACTCCCCTTCTTCAAGCTCTTCATCTTCGTTATCAAAGCCTACATCCAGTGGATCATCATCAAGATCCATGAGCGCTTCAATCATCTCACTGATCTCAAAGTCTGTAGGCTCCTTAGATGAACTAGCTTCACCCCTTTGTCCTTCGCCTTGACTAGGCTCCCCCTGAATTTGAGTGACTTGAGCTGCAGGAAAATCTACAGACTCAATCTCTTTATTTGCACTGGGATCATTGCCTTCATCATCATCATCTTCTCGCTGTACTTCCTGATCTTTACAACTAGTCTCCCCCTGAGTTTGTAGATTTTTCATAAGTTGCTCTAGGAGGGACCGCATTTCTCGGATTTCAGATGATTGATCAGCAACAAATGATTTAATTTCCGTGTTTTCGTCTCTAACACTTTCAACAATCGTTCTCAGTTCGGCATTCTCCTTATCAAGATTAGAGTTATGCTCATGGAGTTCACCGACTGCTTTTGTGAGAGATATGATTTGAATGTTCTGAAAGTCGACACGGCTCTTGAGTTGCATGATTCGTTGATTGTCGGTATAGGCTTCGGATGTAGAAGGAATGGACTGAATGGGAGCAGGATTGAATGGTTGGGGAATGTAGGGTTCATGTTGTTGAGGTGGCGGTGATGGTGGAGCGGTAACTTGAGGTTGGGTCTGGGTTTGAGGCGGAGGTTGTGCATTGGACTGTGATGAAGTCCCCTGCATAAACCTGTGACGTTTGGCCCGTTGCCTTGTCACCAACTGAGGAGTCTCATCTTCTTCAAAATCTGACTCCTCCAATTCTCTGGCCTCTCGCCTCCTCGAAGCACCTTCATTAATAATCAATCGTGAACCATGGGTTCCAATTTGAATATGAGGATCTGTCGACACTGATTCTGGAGCTTCAACTTCAATCTCCTCCATTTCTTCTGATTCTGTAGCAGATGATGACTCATCATTGCCAGTCTGCTCTGGCACATATTCGTCAACATCTCTGAAGACATCTTCTTCTCCCTCTGGAGGCTCAAGTAATTCACCCACTAACTCTGCAGCTATATCTTCATTTGCATGTGGACCTGCCTCCCAAATTTCATTTAACGTTTGGCACAATTGATCAGCTTCATTTGGGACAGTTGACGGCCCGGCTTCCTGCATTTCTGGTTGCTGACTCGTAGAAGGCCTAGACGCCTGAGTCTGACTCGCAGTAGCTCTTTGTCTTCGCCTTGGATCACGGGGACGAGCACGAGGCTGTTCACGTCGTTGTTGTTGTTGTTGATGCGGTTGCTGCTGCTGTTGCTGTTGCTGCTGAGGCTGAACTTCTACTTCACCTGCCCAGTTGGCATTATCTGGTGCCACAAAGTTCCTGTCTAAAACAGCTCCAAACAACGGTCGCTCGATCGGAATAGCCAATCTTCCTCTATGTGAGGAACAATCAGCAAATATCCTTTTGTCCATTATAGCTACGTTTTGAACGTCATTTGATGGCGGCAGATTTGGCAAGAAGTGCCTGATCAACATCATGATGAACCGTGGATATAGCAGGAATTGTTGATTTTCAGGAGCGGTGATCTGATGAACAAATTCGGAGAAAAACATTTCCGAGAAACTGTATGGTCGATTGTACACCATCGCGACTATCCCAGACTGGATCTTCGCAACTATATAGTCAAAACCGGCTTTCTTTGGTGCAAAACATACCATGAAGACATGAGCAAGAAATCTCCATTGCCCTATTAAGCCGCTCTTCATATAGGACACTTTCGACACGTCTAAACTGTATCCCATTCTCTGAAAGGCCGCTTGCCTGATGTTCAGAGGAAATTCGATCGGTCCAGACTCTTCTTCTTGAGTGCCCAGCTGCAACACTTGACGCAGCATATCCGCCGAAAAAACTAGCGGTTGTCCAGCAATGCGAGTTCGTAGCACTGTCGGAGTGACCGAGCAGTCTACTTGAAGATGATCGTAAAATTGACGGATATAAGGCAATACGAGCTGAACATTATGAGATAGTGCAAATCCTATCCTAGATTCCACAAGAAATTCTAGCATCTGCCTGTATCCCTGCGCCTCAGGGAGGTCATGATCCGGATGAAGCACCATATTGTGCTTAGGAACAAACGCACGAACTGCCATAGCTGCACAATACATAAAACGGTTAGAGTCATTAAAAATCAATAAACTTGTTCAAATTGAAATTTGCTTTATTTTGTACTTTTTCAAATACAAAATCTAGCACAATTAAATTTCCACAAGTTTAATAAAATTTAAATTCAACAAAGTAAATAAAGTACAGATTCGAAGGGAACAGACTCGAAGTGTCCATTTTCGAATCTAATGGACAGATTCGAATATCATGGTCATCTCGAATCTAATGATAGATTCGAGACACCCATGAACAGATTCGAAAGTGCATGAACAGACTCGAAGGGCCGTCGGCCATTGTTTCAACCAAAACCCAAGATTTTAACCATTTTGAACTTGGTAAATCACATACATTAGTTCAACTAGGTTCTAATCATTGATTTATGTCTTTAATTTGATCTTTTATAGGTCCAAACTTAGTTATTTAGCAAAAACCCAATTTTGACCAATAAAACTTCAAAAATCGACGATTTGTCCTTAAATGGTGTATAAAACTACCAAAATCTTGTACAATCCGGTTGATTATACCTAGATATGAGTGTAGAATCGAACACAATAGCTTTAGAGTCGACAAAATGTCGTTTAGGAGCAATACGGTAGACTCGAGAAATTAGATTCGAAATCGCCTGAATAGATTCGAGAGTATAGATTCGACAACAGTAAAGTAATAAATGACTTCACTATTGACCTATATATACTACCTACCTTCGAGTCTATGTGTAGTTTCGAGTCTACTGACAGATTCGAAAAACTTCTCATTCGAGTCTGTCTTAGATTCGAAATTACCAACACTTAGAAAAATTTCGGAAATTTTGAAATAACTTCAACTTTTCCAACTATTTTCTACGGTATTGTGTAACCAGATAAACTATGTCAACTCTTTTACCCTAAGCTCAGATATTTCACGCATTGTATATTTTATCCAATTTCGAATGCACCCTTAGTAATTTTTGACCTTTTACCTAAGTAAAAATTAAACTAAACTAAAATAAAATAAGCTAAGGTAAAAATAAAATAAAATAAAATAAAATTTTGACTAAAAAATTTAATCTAGACTTAAGTTATAACTAAATTTACAAGCTAAGCTAAATACCAAACAACATATTTTTGATGAGTATAGTCTAAGAAAGGTTCAATCAGATAGCTATGTCCGATACTAACTTTCAGTACTTAAACTTTCACACTTAGGAATTTTTTGAATTCCTTTGATTGTTTGTCGTGACATACCCATTTAGCCGATTGTTGGTATTTTACCCTGTTAAACATTTTACATTTCGGAATATCCCTTGGCCTTTTTATTTATCAGGAAATTATCTTACGTGACTCAGACATAGACATACTTTTATGATCAAGGCACACAGACAAAATTCTAACTTGTTGGTATTTGCAAACTTTCTTTAAAAGACAAACATCGGACACAGGTCTGTATTCTCATACAACAAAGTGTCTTAGTTCGACTTAAGGTTTATTTTTAAAGTTAGCAGATAGCGGTGACAGGTCTGTACTGACGTACAACAAAGCGACATGTCTGCTAACCCGAATCTAAACAGAGACAACAGGTCTGTACTTACGTACAACAGAGTTGCATGTTTTCGACTCTCAGTTTTACATGATATTTCTATTCTTCCATTTTCAGATGTATTTGATGTTGCCATACATCCCCAGAAAGTTTGCATACCTCATTTAGACTCAATGTTTGTATGTCTTGTACATAAAAATTAAGACCGATTGGTCATATATCTAAGTTAGTGACACGCTTGACTATTTCTAGAATATTTTATTAGCCTTGAGATTCCCTATATGTATTATGCCTACCAACACATCAAACTAAGTAAAGTATAACACTTAGGATTTAGTTGCATTATGTGTGAAAGCCTAAATACTTAGAGTTTGTAACGACGGTGCTAATTTTCGTCACTTTGAACCTATGTATCTAAGACTTAACTCCTTTTCCGATATTCTCTTTTTTTGTATTTTTGTTATTTTCTCTCTTTTTTCTTCTGTTTTTCATAGCAAAAAGCAGTAAACTAAGCTAACCTACTAACTTACTAAAAATAGAAACTTACTAAAATAGAAACTTTCCTAAATTAGAAACTTACCTAACTTAGCAGACTACTGTAAAGAAAGAAATACTACTACTCTAAAAGAAAATAAACTTACTACTACTAAGGTCAAATTACTCTGGGTTGCGCATTCCGTTCAGTTGAATTAAATACTCAAACCGTGACTTATCAAACGCTTTGGTAAATAAATCTGCATTATTATCTTCTGTTGCCACTTTTACCAGTTTGATTAAGTTCTTTTCAGCACAATCACGAATAAAATGATGCCTTATGTCTATGTGCTTTGTTTTACTGTGTTTAACTGGATTATTAGTTATAGCAATTGTAGATTGATTGTCTATCCTAATAGGAGTTTGAGTGTAAGCCAAACCGTAATCCCGCAATTGTTGTTGTATCCACAGAACCTGTGAACAGCAACTACCAGCAGCTACATACTCGGCCTCGCACGTTGACACGGCTACCGATGTTTGTTTCTTGCATTGCCAGGATACCAGTCTCCCTCCGAGGAACTGACAACCTCCAGTCGTTGATTTGCGCGTCAAGCTGCATCCTCCGTAGTCTGAATCCGTGAACGCCTCCAACTCTAGATCTCCCTCCGCGTGATACCAAAGACCCAACTTCGGTTTCGACTTGAGGTATCGTAGAATCCGCTTCACAGCTTTCATATGCATCTCCTTCGGATTCGCTTGAAACCTAGCACAAATACACACAGCAAACATTATGTCAGGTCTTGAAGCAGTTAAATACATAAGTGACCCAATCATGGCCCTATATAAAGTCGGATCCACATCGGAGTCACTTTCAGTACCCGGCCCGAGATTGTGATTCACTTGAATCGGCGTGCTGAAGTGGGCAGTCAACTTAGTTCCCTCCATCCCGAAACGCTCCAATATGTCATAGACATACTTGGTCTGATGGATAAACATGCCTTCCTTCTTTTGGTCAACTTGTAACCCTAAAAAGAAATTCAACTCTCCCATAGCACTCATCTCGAACTTAGACTTCATAACCTTCTCGAAATCTTTGCACATCTGTTCGTCTGATGATCCAAAAATGATATCATCTACGTACACTTGTACCAAGATAAAATGATCTCCCTTTCTCTTCACAAATAGAGTACTATCTATCCTACCCCTCTCAAAGCCATTTTCTAAAAGATGGTTGGATAGAGTCTCATACCATGCCCTAGGTGCCTGATGTAATCCATAAAGAGCCTTATCTAAGCGATATACTCTATCAGGATATTTAGGATCTGTAAACCCGGGCGGTTGTTCTACATATACCAACTCCTTCACTTTCCCATACAGGAAAGCACTCTTAACGTCTAGTTGATATACCTTAAAGCCTTTGAAGGAGGCAAACGCTAGAAACAACCTAATGGCTTCAAGCCTTGCTACTGGTGCAAAGACTTCGTTGTAATCGATTCCCTCCTCTTGGTTGAAACCCTTTACAACTAATCTCGCCTTGTTGCGCGTGACTATACCCCGATCGTCTCTTTTGCACTTAAAAACCCATTTGGTTCCTATTGCAATCTCCCCTCGAGGTAACGGAACTAACTCCCACACTTCTAGTTTCTTAAATTGTGAAAGTTCTTCCTGCATCGCTTCAACCCAGGAGTTGTCCTTAAGTGCCATTTGCACATTTTTGGGCTCTACTTGCGATATGAAACACGAATATAGACATGTGTGATATGCCTCGGAGTCGTTTATCATCGACAACAACACAGTGTTGTTATTTACACTACTCCTAGTCCTCACACCCTCGTTAGGATTTCCTATGATGTTATCTATTGGATGGTTCTTGTTAATCCTAGAGGTCTCTATTTCGTCTACCCTTAGATTATCTCCTAAGTTGGATCCTATTTCACCTAAAGGGGGAACAGGCTCAGCTTCCACATTTTCTTCCTCACGGACGTTTTCCTCAGAGGCAGAACTTGATGGTTGAGTCTGATTCTCAGTGTTAGGTTCATCTGGATTAGCAACTTCTGGAGACCCATCTACAGTCGCAGTAGGCTCGGACGTAGATTCGAACGTGGTCCTCGGAAAAATATGGCCATCGTCATTTAGGTGCAACGTCGCCATGTCTTTTTCGATTGTACCTGCAGTATCATCCAAAGGAATGTTAAATGACTCAAATAACTTATCATAGTCAAATATCCATTCCGGACCAGTTTGGGGTTCATGTGTATAACTTGTGACTTTAATATTATACACAATCTCCACAGTACCACTCTTTTTGTTAAAAACCCGTTTGTTTGGTGAGTTTGGCACATAACCTAGGAAATATCCTTCGTCAGCCTTTTCACCAAACTTCGGTTGATGTTTTGTTCTTAAAAGTGTGCATGGTACTCCAAACGGTTCGAATCCAGTTAAGTTAGGTGGCCGTTTATTCAAAATTTCATAACATGTTTTGTTCAATGATTTGACTGTAAGGACTCTATTAAAAATATGGCACGCGGTATTCACTGCCTCCCCCCAAAACATGGTAGGAAGCTTTGAATCCGAAAGCATAGTCCTTGCAGCCTCAATCAATGTTCTGTTTTTACGTTCGGCCACCCCATTCTGTTGTGGTTCATATGGTGCACTGAATTGATGCACGATGCCCTTTGATAGGCAATATACACCAACTACAGAGTTTTTAAATTCAGTCCCATTATCACTACGAAGATGTTTAACCCTTGTTCCGTAGGAGTTCTCCACTTGGTCTAAGAACCCGATGAGCTTTGCAGCCGTCTCGTCCTTCGTACCTAAAAAGAAAACCCATGAAAACCGTGAGTAATCGTCAGTGATAACTAAGCAAAACCAACTACCTCCTATACTCCTTTTGTTGATAGGGCCGAAAAGGTCCATATGCAACAAATCGAATGTCGAGGTTATGGAGTTCAGCTTCTTGGACTTGTGTGTCTTTTTATGTTGCTTGCCCTTCATGCACGGTAGACACTTGTCTTCAAACTGAAAGCTCTTCAGAGGCACACCTTGCACCAAACCATTCTTCGTTATGTAGTTCATTTTCCTTAGGTGCAAGTGAGCCATGCGTCTGTGCCACAAAACCGATTCTGTCTCTGAAGCTTTTGATAGTAAGCAGATCGGACCCATCGAATTATCTGGCTTGTTCATATCAAGCATGTACAAGTCATTCTTCCTTGGAGCCCGCATCAATATCCAATCTTCAGGTATTTTGAATCCCGGCTTTAGCACTAACGCCTCAGTGTCAGTAAATAACACCGAGTTCTTCTTATCACAGATTTGAGATACACTAATGAGATTATGAACCAATTTATCAACGTGATAAACTTGATCCAATGTAATCGTCCCATTAGTGACTTCTCCAGTTCCAGTGATATTTCCTCCTTTGTTGCCCGCGAATGATACAAATCCCCTATTACCTCCCTTGAAGTCTGTGAGAAGACTTCTTTCCCCCGTCATGTGCCTGGAGCAACCACTGTCGACGAACCACTTGTTGTTTGGACCGGTAGTTATCTCCTGCACATGAAAGAAAATAGGTTAGTTATCACGGGGAACCCAAGCCATGACTGACTTGGTAATACCATTCTCGTCCACATACGTGAACTCTTTCAAATACCCATCTCGCCTTTCAGGTGACTTGGGCCTTTGAACTGAATTCTGTTGTGGTGCCGAGTGATTTAGATTCACTCTTTGCCTTTGAGTAGGCATTTGTTGTGGTGCTCTAGAATAAGTCTTATTATACTGCATTTCAGACTGTGATCCCTGAGCTCTTACCGGAACATATTGTCTAACAGGAGTATGTGACCTAACTGGAGTGTGTGACCTGCTAGGTGTGGTGCTCCTATAGACTTGTTGAGGTGCTGACCTAGATTGATTAATGACACGATTCGGTGAATTTGTCCTAACCACTTCTTTTGGTCCAACCTTAACCGGTGTTTGTTTCACAACAAGTTTTGGTGCGGCCTGCACAGTTTTCTCGGTACTCTGAGAACTACTGCTGCTTGCCACGGTTGGTGAGGGCTTAACAGGTGTTGGGTTCACTGTCTTAGGGGTAAGTTCTGCTTTCCTATTTGGACAGTGAGAAGCAACATGCCCTTTCTCGTGACATCTAAAGCAAGACATCTTATCCATGGACTTTTTGGTTGGTCCCTTAGATCTAGGTGTCTCACTGGTGTCTACTTCCTTTGGTACATCTATTGTGTCTGACTCTTCGACCTGGTCAGCCCATGAAATCTTCTGTTTTCCTGCAGGTGTTTCACTGGAGGAAGACACAAATTTCACTTTCTTGACCTTGACAGTTGAGTCAGTCACCTTAGGTGTATTTTCTACTGTAGGCTCAGGTGTCGGTTCAGGTAGGTCCTCTAAGTCTACTGAGTTGTCAGTTTTCTCCTGAGGCTGAGGCACATAGTTTGCATTGAACGGTGGAGGAATTTCGTGAAAACCTAGACCTACAGGCTTCTTAGACTGTCTTTGGGCATCTAAGACTTTCCCTAGGTTTAGGCTCGAATTCCTAAACTTTTCCAGCTTGCTATTTGCCTCTGCTACCTTAACTTTGGTCTCGGCTAGCTCTATGTCCTTATCTTTCAGACTTTTAGTCAAGGCTTCTACGTGCTCATACATAAGCTCTATCCTAACACACTGCTCACTCAGTTTGTCTTTTAGAACGATTACGTCTTGAGCATCAGCCTTAAGCTTTTCTTTTAAATCTTGTTTTATATCATTTAGGCTAGCATTTTCAATTTTTAAATTTTCATTTTGAGCAGCTATGGTCTTATGTGAGTCTAAAACTAGATTTAACCTATCGTTAGAACTAACACATAAAGCACATAATTCACGAAATAGAGAATAAGAAAGACTAACCTTTGAGTTGTCAAATTCCACGTTGGCCATCTGAGCAGCAAACTCCAGCACGGTCTGATCATTCGCTTTCTCTACCCACATCGGACTGCTGTCCCTTGTGGTCTGCTCATCCTCTTCACAACCATTTTCCGTAACTTCAGCCATGAAAGCTCTAGCATTGGATTCTGGATGTGAACTCCAGTCATAAGTACCATCTAGCTGTCTGTCAGAAGTGACATTGGATATTAGACCCGCTAGATTGGCTTGACCAGACGAAGAGCTCGGAAGATATCTTTGTTGGGACTGATTTTGGAACTGTCCCTGATGCTGACGCTGCCCCTGGTATGTCTCTACCTTCGGTCTTTGACACTCCCTGGCGAAGTGTCCCAATCCCTGACAGTTATAGCATTTCACCTTGGACTTATCAAATCCTATCCCCTTGTTATTCATCTGTAGATTTCTTCCAGTTCTCTTAATGAATCTTTTAACCCTCTGGGTTACCATGGCCAGTTGCCATTTCAGATCCATTTCCTCTAAGTCATCAGGGTCGACCTGATCGTAATCTTCATCCCAAAGAGCCGGATCATTAATCTTCCCTTGAACGCAATTTCCGTATGCGGCCACAAACGAAGCAAGCAGATTCAGATGGTCTTCCGCCGACTTTGCGCTCATTGGCATCTTCGAATAGCTCTGACTGGTCGATGCCTGTTGGACTTGAGGTTGCGGTTCTTCCGATCTTCCTAACCCTAAGAACGCGCGATTCAGTGAGTCTTCGGACTCAGGTGGCGATGACGTTTCTCCGGTGAAAAACGCTGTAGCACTCTTCTGATCAGCTGTCACTGATGATTTTGATGTCTTTCCAAAATACATAGCCGGATTTTGGACTTGCTCGTAATCAGTCTCAGCCTTTATCATTTCGAAGTGATATGCCCTCAACGTTCCCACGATGTCATCCAGTGATTGAGCATAATATTTATCTTCATTCAGCTTAATCATTGCCACGTACATAGCCCATTTGGCTGGTAGGGCATCAAGAAGCTTGTTGTTCTTGTCACTGTCCGAGTACTCAATGCCATGACTTTCAAGCTCTGTTATCAGATGATAGAACCTTGTGATAATATCATCTAACTGTTCATCCTTAAGAGCCTTGAAAATCGCAAACTGTTGGGTCAACAGCTCTGTACGCTTTCTACGCACCCGTGGATTACCCTCACACCTTTTCTGGAGAGACTCCCAAAGTTCTTTCGACGTCCTTTGAGTCCGAAATGTGTGCAAGATATCTTGAGGTAACGCCATACGGATAATGGAGAAAGCCTTGTTTTCAGCTTCAAATAGTTTCTTGTCATCCTCTTTCATCATCTGGTATGACAGAACCTTTTGACGGCCTTCAACCTCAGAAACTGGTGGAATGTACCCTTCATCAATGCACACCCACATGCGCATATCGTTGAATCGTACAAAATCCGTAAATCTGTCCTTCCACCAGTAATAATCCTCAACTTTCATCAGCTTTGGTGGTGCATTAGCCTTCCCAACTTCGTGATCCATTTCAAGGAATTTCTGAAGGTTTGACATCTTTTCTGAAACAAATTGAATTTAGACTTAATTAATTTAATTCGAAACTAATGTGGATTAACTCTTTCGAATCTAGATAGATTCGAATGTAATTAGATTCCAATTTATTTGGTATTAAATTCGATTAAGTATCTTAATTCAATTAGATTCGAAATTATGTCAGATTCGAACAATTCCTTAGATTCGAAGATATGACAGATTCGAAGGACTCCTTAGACTCGAAGACCCTTAGAATCGAAGGCACAACAGAATCGAAATACAGCAGAATCGAAGCACAGACTCGAAACAGTAACAAACTCGAAACAAACTCGAAACAATATAGACTCGAGATCCAATTCGAATGGGCCTTAGGCCAGATTCGAGGTTGGCCCACAACAGACTCGAATCAGGGTCTATAATTAGGGATAGACTCGAATCATTAAGTGACCTTTGGCAGAATTCGTGAGGAATTAAGCAATAGGCGATCTCGAGTTTATCAGCTAGGTGAGTCCCGTTTCGGAGAGAATTAGTACGTAGGATCGTTCGTGTGTCGTTCGTTCAGCGTCTAATAGTCTCCGTGTTTCCGTTGGTTGAGAGTTGTCCGTCTGACCGTCAACGAGGATTCCGCACTCGTTAACGGATCCGCGTCTAGATAGATCTTGCAGTGGTAGACCTTACAAGTGGTATCAGAGCCTACGGAGTGTTCGTGGTGTTCTTCGTGTTCATCAGATACATTCTAGGTTTCTTGACGCTAGTTGGACGGTTTTTCTCTCAAAAACGTGTTTTTGAGCTTAGCAAATTCATATTCGGGAAACACTTTGTGGTTTTTCACGTTTTTGGTCGAAATCATTATTTTTCATTTGAAAAATAGTGATTTAATCTGTAAAACGTCAAAAAATCAAAGTGTTAGCCGTTTTTCGAGTTTGCGGCGCTCGAATCTATAGGGGTAATTAGGGTTTTACTTTATTTTCGAGTCTAACCAAAATACGCTCCTTTCGAGTCAATTTCAGTCAGTTTCGAGTCTGTGGTGTTTCGAATGCCATCCTTAACCTATTCGAATCTAGCCAATACACTTAACACTTAAGTGATGAAACTTATGTTTTAACTTATGCTTGACATAATCTTTGACCTTTATGTTTGAACTTCTTGTAATATGTTACATCAAGTTCAAACACACAATCAATAACAGACAAACACATATTAAACATATATATCAAAATACTGGTTAACTCAGAATATTACCTAAATCATAATCGATTAGACTGCTATCGTCACACAGGGTGTACCAACAAGATCTAGGAGATCGGGTCAGTATCAGGGATTGGGGGCGGCAGGACAGAGTCAGGGTCAGACCTCCCGTTTCAGTGCTCTCATTCAGAGTCAGAGCAGCGTGGGGTAGGGGTCCCAGCCATCAGGGAGCCGGGCTGATAGTTCATCCGGAGAGAGAGACTGCCAGAGATGCCGCCGTCGTCATTCGGGGTCTTGTATGCCGAGCAGCCGCGTTGCTATGGCTGTGGGCAATACGGCCACACTTCTTTCACCTGTACTTCGAGGGATTCCCTGTGACTGTCCGGATGCGCCACCAGCAGTGCAGGGAGCAAGCACCAGCGGTACTAGAGCAGAGCCTTCGTCATCGAGCCGCCATGATTCGGCTCCCAGAGGTCGCGGCAGGGTATTTCAGGCCACAGCAGAGGAGGCTCGTGAGTGTACAGATGTGGTATCCGGTACGTACATTCTGAACGGGCTTAGTGCTCGCGTCTTATTTGATTATGGAGCAGATCGCTCGTATGTATCTGTTGTGTTTTGTGCATACTTTTCTGTGCCTTTTACTGCTTTATATGTTTCGTTAGTTGTTGAGAGAGTCAATGGGAGTACGACATTAGTGAGCCGGATATTCCGAGATTGTGTTTTAGAGATTTATGCTCACCGATTACTGATTGATCTGTTACCGATAGAGATTAGCAGTTTCGACGTGATAGTGGGTATGGATTGGATGACTGCAAGACAGGTCGCCTCCGTATACCCATATCAGATAGTGAGACTGTGACCGTGTATGGCGAGAGGCGCCGAGGTGAGATAGGTATAGTTTCTATGGCCAGAGCTCAGAGGTATGTTACTAAAGGGTGTGAGACCTTCTTGGCTTATGTTGTTGATGCCAAAAGGGAAAAGAAGACCGTAGAGGATATACCGGTGATTCGAGAGTTCCCTGAGGTATTCCCAGAGGAGTTGCCTGGGTTACCGCCAGATCGTCAGGTCGAGTTCCGTATAGACCTTATCCCTGGAGTGGTGCCTATTGCGAAGACGCCTTATAGGCTGGCACCTACTGAGATGCGAGAGATGATGTCACAGCTTCAGGAGTTGCTGGATCGTGGATTTATCCGTCCGAGTTCGTCCCCGTGGGGAGTTCCCATGTTATTTGTGAAGAAGAAGGACGGTACTATGCGGATGTGTATCGATTATCGAGAATTGAACAAAGTGACGTTGAAGAACCGATATCCGCTTCCACGCATCGACGATCTGTTCGACCAGTTGCAGGGTTCGAGTTTCTTCTCGAAGATAGATTTGAGACCGGGTTATCATCAGCTAAGAGTTAGAGACGAGGATGTTCCGAAGAATGCGTTTCGAACGAGATACGGTCACTATGAGTTTCTCGTGATGCCCTTTGGACTGACTAACGCACCCGCGGCTTTCATGGATTTGATGAACAGGGTGTGTAGATCTATGTTGGATCAGTTCGTGATAGTGTTTATCAACGACATCCTGATCTATTCGAGGGGTGCCGAGGACCACGAGCAGCAATTGCGAGAGGTTTTAACCGTGCTGCGAAAGGAGAGGCTGTATGCAAAGTTTCCAAGTGTGAGTTCTGGTTGCGCGAGGTCCAGTTTCTGGGGCATGTGGTGAGCGCCGAGGGTATTAAAGTAGATCCAGCAAAAATGGAGGTCGTGATGAGTTGGGAGCCGTCGAAGACTGTGCCTGGGATCCGCAGCGTTTTTGGATTAGCCGGGTACTATCTCCGCTTCATTCAGGACTTTTCGAGGATTTCCATGCTGTTGACGAGATTGACACGGCAGTCCGTTCCTTTTGTGTGGTCCGATGAGCAGGAGTTGGCCTTCAGAGAGCTGAAGTCCCGGTTATGTCAAGCTCCAGTGTTAGCATTGCCCGAGGGCACCGAGGATTTCGTGGTATACTATGGTGCGTCGGGTACTGGGTTGGGTTGTGTACTGATGCAGCGGGGTAAGTTGATAGCGTATGCGTCACGACAGTTGAAGACCTATGACGAGAACCATATCGTGCACGATCTCAAGTTAGACGCGATAGTGTTTGCGTTAATGATATGGCGTCATTATTTGTACGGGTCCCGATTTGTGGTGTACACAGATCATAAGAGTCTTAAGTATCTGTTCAGTCAGAAGGAGTTGAATATGAGACTGCGGCGCAGCCTACAACTACCGAAGGACTACGACTACGAGATTCAGTACCATCCGGGTAGATCCAACGTGGTGGCAGATGCGCTGAGCCGCAAGGCGTGCGGCCAAACTGGGGTTTCCCGAGCGGCGAGACTCGAGGTCACGTCGACTCTTATAAAGAGTTTGATATTGGCTCATTTAGAGGGTCTGCGAGCAGAGAATGTGAAGAGAGAGCGGCTTACAAGGCAGCTTGAGGTGCTGAGCAGAGATAGCAGAGGGTTGTATGCGTTTCACGACCGAGTCTGGGTCCCGAGAGTCGGTAATCTTCGGCAGTTGATATTGGACGAGTCACACAGATCGAGATTGTCTATCCACCCCGGGAGCACCAAGATGTATCGAGATTTGCACGAGTTTTACTAGTGGCCTGGGATGTAGAGAGATGTTGGTCGATATGTCGAGGAGTGTATGACTTGTCTACGCGTTAAGGCCAAGCATCAGAGCCTCACGGGCATCTGCAGCCTCTGGAGATCCCCGAGTGGAAGTGGTATCATATCACGATGGATTTTATCGTTAGACTTCCACGCACGATTCGAGCAAATGATATGATCTGGGTGATTGTGGATCGATTGACCGAAAGTGCTCACTTCCTAGCGGTTCGAGGCATCATTACTATGGATCAGTTAGCTCGGCTCTATATTAATGAGGTGGTTTCAAGGCACGGCGTTTCGATGTCGATCACGTCTGATAGAGATACGCGGTTCACTTCGAGATTCTGGCAGAGCTTTCAGCGCGAGTTAGGGAAGAGAGTTCAGTTGAGCACATCGTATAGACCTCAGACAGACAGGCAGACAGAGCGGACAAATCAGACTCTCGAGGATATGCTCCGAGCGTGTGCGATAGATTTTAGTGGTAGTTGGGACGTTCACTTGCCGTTGGTCGAGTTTGCGTACAACAACCGCTACCATGCCTCCATCAAGATGGATCCGTTTGAGGCGCTTTACGGGCGTAAGTGCCTAACCCCTGTGTGTTGGGGCGAGGTCGGCGAGCGACCTATCAGCGGGCCCGAGTTGTTACAGGAGACAGCGACAAGGTGGCGGTTATCCATGAGCATTTGAGAGTTGCACAGAGCCGGCAGAAGAGTTATGCTGATCGTCGTCTGATTGAGCTCGAGTTCAGTGTAAGGGACCGCGTTATGTTGAAAGTATCGTCGTGGAAGGGAGTTATCAAATTCAGACACCGAGGCAAGCTAAGTCCGCGATACATCGGTCCGTTTGAGATCATTGCCAGAGTCCGAGATCAGGCATACAGACTGAGACTACCTCTAGAGTTGGCCGGAGTCCACAGCACCTTTCATGTGAGTCATCTGAGGAAGTGTCTGGCCAAGGACGATCAGCATGTACCGCATTCTGAGATCACCGTAGACGATCACTTGCGATACGCCGAGCAGCCCGAGGCTATCACTGACCGTAAGGTAAAGAAATTCCGAAATAAAGAGATCGCGTTAGTACTCATTTAGTAGAGACATCATAAGGGTAATAGTGCCACCTGGGAGCCCGAGGCTGATATGAGGAGTCGGTATCCGCAGCTGTTTCCGAGTTTAAGCTAGATTCCGGGACGGAATCTTATTTAAAGGGGAGGATTTGTAACATCTCGGATTTGAGCCTGGTACGTGGATTTAATTTATTGGCTCTTTATTTTAATATTATTGTGTTGTTTCAATTGAGTCCCATTTCGTGGATTATACGTGTCGGGACCGAGTGATGCGTGTCTCCAGGTTAATAATTAGTGGATTATTATTAGTTATGAGATCGTGGATTTAATTGGGTTGTAATGATATTAATAGTGAAAAAGTGGTATAGGGTTCGGAATTACCGGGTTCGAGCTTTCTATTATTTGAAAGCGTATATATGTGGATAACTCTTGAACCCTTTTGCTTTCCTTTTCTCCCCCTTTCCAAATTTAGAAACGTGAAGTGTGTGTGTGTGTGTGTGTGAGTCTTGGAGCAGTAAATCAGCAAGAAAAGAGCTTGGGGTGCTGAATATTGATCATCTCCTTCATCTTGTTTGTGTTTTTGAAGCTAAGGAGGTAAGGATTCCTAGTTTAGTTGCTAAAAATCGTGTGTGTGATGTGTTAAAATTGAGGGTTTGGGTTCTAGAGTTGTATAGGCTCGTTATATATGAGTTTGTATGTATTTTGGTTGCTGGAATCGGATTTAGGGGTGTGAACCCCTTGGTTTCTGCCATTTTTGCGAGCTGCACAGACCTACAACAGCGTGAGCGCAGGCCGCGATGCGGCGCTGGTCAGCCGGGGGTTTTGGGTGTCGGTTGTTCGTTTGGGCCTGTGTTTTGGGTCTAGTTCGATTGCGATAATTATGTTCGAGTTTATGTTATATGTCGGTCGGGTTTGCGTTAATATATGAGATCCCTGATGTATACAGGTTCGAGCCGATCGCATATCGATCCGCGATAAAGTGTTGGATTGCCGTTGATTCGGGTAATTGGTGAGTACTTGAGTTCCTTTTGAAATGAGCGCTCTGTTTTCCGAGTTGTGTCGTGTCGTGTATAACGTGATATAATGTGTGAGACAGAGACGGCACGCAAGTATGATTCTATCTATCCTATAAGTGCTATATGTGTTTGAGTTGCAGGTGTCCGCGATATGTGATTGCGCAGGCTGACTGTCTCTAACCAGTCACGAAGTATGAGACTGTATATATATAGCAGTGTATTGTCAGGTCTATCTTGTGCCTATTGTGTAGCTAACCGCTGCTGTGTGCGGCCTGTTAGCTGGGGAACGACGTCCCCTTTGAGTAGAGATATGTGTTGAGCATTGAGCCCTGTGTATATGTGTGTTGAGTTATATGTGTTGTGTATATTATGTGATGTTATCTGCAGAGTCTAACCGTTGTGTACTCACGAGCTGCCCAGCTTACGTTTTCGAGTCTTACGTGTCTCAGGCAGTCATACAGTGGGGTCACAGCCGCAGCAGCCGCCGAAGTAGGAGCCGGGGCAGATTGAAGTTTGTGTGTGTACTTGCTGTTTTCTGATAATAAATTTTGAGAACTGATATTTGTAATTAGTATCTGATCAGCACATGTGTTAGCTATCAGTTGTGGATGTATGTTAGTTAGTGTTCAGTTATAGTATGTATATCAGTATCGGCATGCGACATGTTGTGATGACTTATGTATTAAAGATTTTAATTATCAGTGTTTTCCGTTAATCCTATGACATGTGTACTTTGAGATGTATGTGATTCTGCCACTTATGATTATATATTGACGTGGCATTTGAGTGAGAAAATAGGGTGTTACAATTTTCAATTGTGTAATCAAGGATCGGTGGCCGACCATAAATGGCTCGAAACAGGGTAGTTTCAATACCACAATGATAGCTCGTATTTTACCAAAATTCCGCTAGATAGAGAAGCTTGTTCCAATTTTTGGGTTCATCACATATGAAACAACGTAGATATGATTCGAGACAACGGTTGACAACCTCCGTTTGGCCATCCGTTTGCAGGTTGTACACACTGGAATGTAAAAGTGTGGTTCCAACGACCTTGAATAGTTCTTTCCAAAATCAGCTAAGGAAAATCGAGTCTCAGTCAGAAAGAATTGTTTTAACGATACCATGGAGTCGGTAAACTTGCTGGAGGAATAGGTTGGCTAAAGAGATTGCATTTGAGTTCGGTGGTAGAGCTATAAAGTGTGCAAACTTTGTAAGACGGTCTACGAGAACCCAAATTGAAGTTTTATCGTTTAATGGTGGTATAATTCTGATTAAGTCCATTGAATTTTTTTTCCCAAACTCGGTTCGATATCAGTAAAGGTTGGAGCAGACCATATGGCTTTTAAGTGGAATACTTTGTTCTTTGACAAATGACCCATTCCTTGATGTAGCCAAGAAATCTTGCAAGAAACTTTAAGAAATTCAAGAACAGTCAACCGAAAAGTCAAACATAGAGCTATGATATTCTGGAATTTTTTGAAAATCCATACGACATCGGTTTGAGCTAATTTTTTTAATAAGATTTGAAGACCATCAACATGAAGCTACACAAAAAAATTCAAGTCCTAATTCGCAACGATTAAGAAGTAATCGATTTTTTTTCTTTTCTACCCAATTTTTACGTTCTTGAAGTTTTGGATTTTCGATAGGATTGGAATTGGATCCTGAAATTTTGGTTTATCTTCGTATCATCTTCTCCTCTCGCCAGCGCCGCCTTCGCTGAATCATTGTTGGTCGGAATACCATATCTTTGTAAGGTTGTCTTCATACTTTATTGTTTTACTTTTGTTTCGTATGTTATTTTCGAACTTTGGATGCTGGTCTTTGATAAAAGCGGGATTTAGGATAAAAAAAGCTGAAACTGAATTGACATAGAAATTTGGTTTCCTTGGTTTCCAAACCGAACCAAACCGATTTTGAATTCGGTTTGGTTTCATCCAATCTGAAATCGGTTTGGTTTGGTTTTCGGTTTGGTCTTCAAAATTTTTCAAACTGAGGAAACCGAATAACCCATAAACTGAACCGATGAACACCCCTAGTCGTGGGAACCACAACGAGAATGAAAAGGCTACTGTGGTTTTTTGTTGATATTCATGGGCGATGAATATGCAAAGGTTGAAGCAAATTCACAGGTATTTGTTGTGAACAAATATTGGATTGACCCACCGATTGAGACCACTTTGTGGATCATAGTCATGAGTCGTCTCAAAAAGGTTATCCTTAGTACCTGAGATGTCTACGTACTTCAGTGTAGGTGCCGCTGTATGCTTGGCCTAACCTAACATCATCCGTAACTGGGTGATCATAACAGTTCGAGGCTAGATGCAGTGGGAGTCGTGTTGGAGGCCTAGATAGTCAAGATAAAAGTTGCACCTTCTTTAACTAAGAAGAGATATTTTTGGGCCCAACAGGATTGATACTTGCATGGTCATGCTCGGACAGAACTGATGTGTTCTACTCTATCTGTTACATTTCAGTATGAGATAAATGAGTCGAAAAACATAATCGTGTTTGCTACAGTTGATCTAATCCATGCCTAGCTTTCACATTGAAATATCACGATGCATGGGATATAACCTAAGTTTCTTTTTGAAATGATGTTTCAACAAGGATGCCAGAATGGGAGTCAGAGTTTTTATGACCTAGGTTGCTATAAGTGTCTAGCCATGACCTCCTTTAGGTGCATGCTGCAGGACAGTATGTCATCTTACACAAGTGGAAGTATGTTAGTGTATGGTGTGTAAAGATGACATCACTACTGCATCATGACTGATTTCATAAAACACTTGAGGGTCACATCGATTAGCACAACTGAGCAGATGTGATCGAACTACTGAATAAATAATATTGGATACTGTTTACGACACGATGTAACACCCTCCAAACCCGCACAAATGCCACGTCATTTACAATACACAGGTGGCAATAACGCATACATTTTCCATTACACATGTCAAAGGTTTACACAAACACTGATCATTTAAAACATTTCACATCATATAAACAACTCTGTTTAACAGTTGACCGAACACAGAAATCCCAAACCCCAGATACAACATCCACATACAGACCCGACCCTGATACACAAAAGCTCCCCAACAGATACATGCACGTACAGTCAACAAAACGCAGAATCCTCGGCGACAATCCTAAAGCTCCTATTTCCGCTCAGGAGCTGGCGGCCCTATCTTTAGTTCCCCTGATAACACATTTAGACTCGAATACGTAAGCTTCGCAGCTCGTGAGTACATAAGTGTTAGACTCAACACTAATCACAAGCACACATCGCATGGTAAGCATATCAATCATTGTACTCTACACAATCTGGCATGCTCATGCCACACTAGCCTCTGCTCAGAGGTATATGAGATCTAATACACAATGAGATGCTCATCTCAAATGGGAAAACACCTCCCCTCCTGCAGCCAAGCCATGCTCATGGGGGCTAGCTAACAGGACTCATTAGCTCAGGAGCGACCTGGCAATAACAACAACCATATATATATGGGAACCCTATACAGGGTTGAACAGAGCTACTCAGCTCCTGCGATAACTCATCGCGATCACAGTATCATGGATCTCATTTATTGCTCAACATACATTCACATGTATCACATAATAGGAAAAGGAAGGATCATACCTGAGGGGTCACTCGCAGTGCCCACAATATCAACTCAATTCATATATACACATATGAAATATAACACAGGATGACTCGAAAGAAGGCGACTAGTCTTTTAAAAGATCTCGCGTACTCACATGCATCACCACACGCACTGTCTCTAACCCGCTGACCCGAATCCGATCCACATCGATCTCTATCAGTCCTTGAACACATAATAAATCTTCCCAGATTAATCCCAGATAAACCCCATATATCTCATAATCATTAATATAACTGATCGACCCTGAAAAGCAACCCCAAATAGGCCCAAAGGCCCAAAACCCGAATCTGGCCCAACTAGCTGGATAGCCCGCGCGCTCTCTCTCTCTCTCACTGCTCATCGCGGCTGCGATCCCTCTTTTTTGCGACCGCGCTCGCGACGAACAGCAGCTCCTCTGTTATGGTTTCAGTTCTGCTCAGGAGGTAATAACCCTCCATAACTCGATTCCAGCAATATAAACCAACACAGATGATACAAAACCTCTTCTAACATTATTACACAAAAATTTACAACCTTCCACCACAATTAACACACTAAATCAGGTTCAATTCAAAGGATTACTCACCTTTGCACCTTACTCAAGTGAAGAACTCAAAGATGGGAGCTTCAATCCACTTTCAGCACTTCAATTCTCTAGATATAGCTTGGATTCCGATCTCCAGCAAAGGTCTCACACACACAACACTTTCTTTAGGTTTGCACAAAAGGGAAGAGAAGGAAATGCACGTGTGTATTATACGTTCCAATTATATCGCGGGTTCGACACCGATACACGGCCCCGTTATCAAAAATCCACTATTTATATCATTCAATCCCATTTAATCTCGTGAATCCATAAATATAATTAATCCACTAAAATTATATCCCGAAGCCACGTATATTTATTCCCGACACGTGTTAATTCCACTAATCGCAATATCATTGGCTCAATGCGACAATCGATATTATAATCAACCAATAAGTTAAATCCACGTAATTATCTCAAAGACGGGATGTTAAACACGAAGTGATCATTGAGATTAAATTAATGGGTGATTAATTATATCTCAAAGTACGGGGACTAAAAGTGCAATATTAGATATTGTAGTGATTTAATTGTCATTGGATGATAATTAAATAATTATCTAGTGTTTTATTTACTGTTGAATATTAAATAAAAGATGCATTTTTTTGAATTAGTATTATCATCTAATTGGATGGATAATTATAAAGAAATAAATAGAGATAATTACAAATAATTATCTAGTCATTTATATATTATTATATAATATATAAAAGATAAATATTATTTAATAGGCATATAAGAGGTTCCATTGAGAACTTTTGGGCATCGAGGCACAAAAGAACATCCACTGTCTCTTGGATGAAAAGAATGTGTGAGTTAGATCAAATGGCAAAAGGGTAATTAAATAAAAAGTTTTATGCATCAAGTGCACATAAAGAAATTCGCAGAGGGGTAAAACAGGATTATGCAATCCTTATTTAATTATTACACTTCCAAAATTAACAAAAATAATAAAAATTCAAAATACATCAAAATTCATGCATATCGTTCATCTCTTCATGCATATCGTTCATCTCTTCCAAAAATAAATCATGCATATCGTTCATCTCTTCCAAAATCAAAATACAAACATGAATCGTTCATCTCTTCCAAAAATAAATCATGCATAGCGTTCATCTCTTCCAAAATCAAAATACATCAAAACAAAAAAACATGAATCGTTCATCTCTTCATGCATATCGTTCATCGTTCATCGTTTATCATCAAAATACATGCATATCGTTCATCTCTTCCAAAATACATGCATATCGTTCATCTCTTCCAAAATCAAATACTTGCATATCGTTCATCTCTTACAAAATCATCAAAATACATCATTTTATTTTTGAAGGTGTTCATCATTCAAAAATGCATCCGTTTATTGTGTTTTTCATTGAAGGTGTACATCATTCAAAAATTTATCATGCATTCAAAAAATGCAGTGATTATTGGCCGTAGAGAGAGAGAGAGAGAGAGAGAGAGAGAGAGATGGCCGGTGGGGAGGAGGACGGTGGTGCAACGACCATGAACTGAGATAGGGAAAGGGAGGTGGTGGGTGGTGCGATGGTGGTGCAGTTACGGTGGTGCATCAGAAAATAAAGGAGATGACAATGGTGTGCATGTTAATATTGATGACAGTGGAGAAAAGTTGCACGATGGTGGTGGTGGTTGGTGGTTGACGACTAACGGTGGTGGTGGCATTGGTGCTATGGTGGTGTGTGGCCGAGGATGGAAGGAAGCAAGAGGGGGCTAAGAGAGAGGGGAGAGAGAGAGAGAGAGATATATAGAGCGAAAGAGGAGTGGTTTTAGGAAAGAAGTTAATGGTGATTTTCATACCAAATTTAGCTATTAATTATCTTAAAAACATTTAAATTCAAAAATAATTTCCATACATTCAATATCCCCTAAATGCCATTTGTGCACCCTTGGTAGATAGTCTTATGCACAAAAGTTCTCAATGGTGTCTCGATGCACAAAAGTTCTCAATCGAACCCCAATCTATATATATATATAGACGGGAGATCTTTTCTAACAAATCAGATTTTGACATGTCAACAGTATCCATTTTAATTTTAAGCGTAAATTACGATTTCTGTCCTTGTGGTTATAGGTAAATTATGGATCTAGTCACTTTCGCATCGAAATTACAATTACAGTACTTATCGTTGACTTTTTGTTACGGTTTTGGTCCTTTGACCGATTATTTTTTAAAAAAATGATCTTTTCGCCCTTGAAAATATTATAAACACATGCATTATACTTTATTTTATTAATACCAAAATATTTTCTTAATTAATATTAAAATCAAAAGAATTATAACTACAAATTAAAATCAAAAGAATTACAATTACAAACTAAAAATACCAAAATATTCTCTCATTCACAAATAAAACAAAAAAAAGTGAACAATGCCTTCGAGATTTTATCTATGGAAGATAAATCTCACCTGATCAGGAACTGCATCAGTATCACGGTCCACAATCGTGGATGCAGCTGAAGCTGCAGACCGAACAGTGGAGGCAACGGTGGATGCACCAGATGAGACAATCCTCATTTAGCTAGAAATGGAACGAAAAGAAGACTATATGAATCCATTGTTGTTACTTCCATTCCTACCACCACCACCACCAGAACTCAAATAAACACAACAAATGGTTCAAATTAAACTGTATCTGATTCAACAACACAAACCCTCTTTCTTCTCTTTTGGGCACCATTCATAACCTCGAGTTTGTTTCCTTGTATAAACACATAAAAACCAAATTTACGATTTATCTCACATGTATCTTCACCATCGATCTACACACAACACAAACATCCAGAATTACTTCCATTACACACTTCAATTTCTTCCCCCAAAAAAACAGGCGATTCTCGGCACTATTAACTTAACACCTCGAACTGATCACACAGAAACCAACAAAATTGAATCCCTCAACAAAACAAAAATAACGAATGATTTGTTCTACTTGTCGTATTTACGAGAGAAAAAATTTCATAAACTAACAGAATATATATTATACAATCAATATCAAATTGTTAGGGTTTTGTAAGATGAAACTGATGAAATTGAAAGAGGTATAGGAATATATACATCTAAAATCTAAATCTAGATATGTAAATAGATAATACAAAGGAATCGATTGTAGTTGAAAAAAGGGAGGAGACGTGGAGCCGGAGATGAGGAGGACTTGGAATCGAATGAGAGAGAGGTTTGTGTATGAGAGAATATTTTGGTATTTTTAATTTGTAATTATAATTCTTTTGATTTTAATTTGTAGTTATAATTCTTTTGACTTTAGTATTAATTTAGAAAATATTTTGGTATTAATATAATAAAGTATAATGCCTATGTTAATAATATTTTCAAGGGCAAAATAGTCATTTTTAAAAAAATAATCGGTCAAAGGCCCAAAACCATAACAAAAAGCCAACCATAAGTATTGTAATTGTAATTTCGATGCGAAAATGACTAGATCCATAATTTGCCTATAACCAATTAACCACAGGGACGAAAATTATAATTTACCCTAATTTTAATTTATCAATGTGAGGGTAAGTTAGTCATTAACAAAATACATAATTGTTTCAATTAATCTCTCTCCAAACAAATATGATGATTATGTGTTGATGTTTGATCTTGAGATTGTTATTTTAAATGGTGAACGACGGCGATTTCCTATTCTCGTTAAAGCTCGATGTGGTATTTTGTGATATTTCTCTTCCGTTTTGTATTTCTATTTCGTGTTGAACATTTTGGGTACGGTAAATCTCCATTTCAACTTTAATTTCGATTTCGTATTGAGCGTTTCGGGTATCGCAAATCTAAATTTCGGCTTCGTTTCCCTCTGATATCGCTAAGTTTGAACGTCTGATTGAGTTTCCACAGTTGTGACTTGGTTTAAGTGTTTCGGCTTTAGTGAATCTCGATTTCAGTTCTACATATCTTGTTCCTTTTGAATCTTATTTGTGCAAATCTTATAAATTGTTCATATGGTTAACCCAGTCCACGATTAACAGGATGCCATCTGCATGAGATAAACAAGAACTGTGTACTTTGTGTGGAATGTCAGTCACCGGTTTCCACCTTTAGAAGAAAGTTCTTATGAGGCGGGGCCTTTAACACATTGAAGCCATTAAACTTTTCATACGGTTAACAGAAACTTTTCATATGGTTAACGGAGTTCATGATTTTACGGTGTTTTGTTTTTTTTTCCCCAATGAATAGCCTTTTCATGCGCGGTGTTTAACATCTTTAAGCCATCGAATTCCGTTGAAAAAAATTCATATGGTATATGTTTATCGGAGGCCATGATGGAATCTTGTAGCGTTTGTCAATTATGAATTAAAAGTTAGTACATGCTTACTATCAATTCAAAGTTAGTACATATTTACTTTGGAAATTACTTGTGAGTTACAATATTTTAACTATTAATAAACTTTCAATATATGAATGTTTCGGACTACATTACCTTTTTGAGTAATCAAATTTTTGTCAACCCCTGCTCGAACTTGAGTATTTGACGGTTCCTCCTGGGTTTCAAGTTCCTTTTACTATTTGTTCATTCCGTTCGAATCATTGGTGGTATAAATCCAATGCTTTGCAACCAATGAATCTTTTGCATCTTCATCATTTAATAAAACACTAATAAATACTCCTAAGATTGTAATTGCCAAGTCATTTTGTAACAACCTTATTCAAAAGTTTCACAGGTTGCAATCAATTAATAACTTGTAGGTCCCAAAAGGTTTCCCTAGTGTATTGTTCTAAGTTGTAGATGGGGGTGAATACAGCAATTTAAAACTCAACACTCTTTTCTCAATGTTTGTGTATATTATCAACAAGTGTTAATTACAAACAAGCCTGAACTGCGGAAAGGTTCAAGCTGAGATGACAGATACAACAGTTGTTCAACTAATCTAAGACACACTCAGACTAGATACAATGACTACACTCCACTTAGATGCATTCACTGATTTACAAGACACAGATGGACAGCTTGAGTATGAACAGCTTAGACACACGTATTGTTATATTCAAGCAGACTTGCATGCATGGAATAACACACTTCAATGCACGATCTGATTTTCCACTCTTGGTTGTCTCACAATCCTTAGAAGCTTCCTTTTATACTCTCACTGAGAATCTCAGTAAAGCTTCTTCATTGGAAAATGAGATAGTGGAATGTCTTTCCAAAAAGACAAGACACCTTTTCTGCACCTTTTCATATAAGAAAAGGTCTGTCACCCTTTTCAGATATCTGTTTGTCTTCATGTAACAGAACAGCGTAGGCAGGCTTTGCAGTTTTTGTTTTCCACTTTGTCTTCGACTTGTAAACTGATCTTGTAGCCAAAAACAATACATGAGGACTTGGAAACATATTCCATAAAGTGTTTAGTCTGTTCACAAAGAACAGGATCTGTTCACAAAGAACAGAACACTTATAAACTGTCCAAGCTGCTCAACAGAACAGAGCAACGTAAACAGTGTATGTTCAGCCTGTTCAGCAGACGGAACAGCTTAGACAATCTGCCTTTGTTGCAACGAATGCAACAGGGTAAACAGCTTTGGATGATATTGCAAATCACTTTTCAGGTTTCAATAAGGCATTAACAGGCCTTCAATTATACCTTCAAGTGCATCAAACATGTTTGATTAAAAATCTCCCCCTAAGATGTAGAGCAGGTTTGACTGAGGCCTTTTTGTGCCTAACAATCTCCCCCTATTTGCAATAATCAGTCTAAGCTAATCTTATCAATAATCACTATACATTTTTTACAATACATTTTGCTGAAATGAAATTACAACATCAAAGTAAAGAAAAATATCAGTTTATATATATACTGATTTTTTATTACATAAACAACACATGTTTTTGCAAAAGTACAACTGATGTACTAATGCATATTACAACTAATGTAAATAAAAATTACAACTGATGTAAACAAGAAAGGTTACAACTAATGTAACCAAGTACAACTAATGTACAAGAAAATTCAACAATTTGGACTGTTGAAGATGGGAGCAAATAATGGCAAGCCTGTCCAACAAATGGACAGCTTCCATTCTTTATCTACTCAGATAGTAGATGGACTTCAGGATAGTGGTGGTAGCACTCCTCCAAACATTTTCTCAATCTCATCCCTGGCTTCCTCCATATCTTGTATTTCAACTCTGAGAAACATAAAATTGGGATGTTCAAGCTCCCCTCTTTCATAGAAGCCTCCGAGCTGATCCCAGATGGCTTCTCTCCACTTTATGGATTGCCTGAAGGAGTTTGCAAGTCTGAATGCTACAAGCTGTTTGAGACCAACTTTGTGTAGGTCTGATACTCTTTGAAAGCACTTCTTCTTTGTCAGAGGATCTACAAAAAAATGCCCCTAACTCAGGTTCTTCAATCAGCTTGCCTTCTTCAAATTCTACTCCTTTGGGCAGACTGTGGTCAACTCCTTTGATCTCTATTGCATAGTCACCTTGTTCAATCAAGATCAGGAGTTCCTCCAGCTCAGAATCCTTTCTGTTCCTCTTGGCCTTTATTTTGGGGTAAGTCACAGAGACTTCCTTACTTTGTTCCTCTGAGATCAGGCCAAGATCTTTCATTTTCTCCATCAGCTTCTTGACATATGCCCTGATAGTCTTAGCCGTTTCAAACTTAGACTGGCTCAGGGCAACTGCCAACTCAACCCATTCCCTGTACCCCATTTGTGCAACATCAGGCCCATTCTGGTTATTTGCAGCTTCCACTGTTTGCCTTTTCTTGAGATGGGGACAGCTTTGACAATAGATTCCTTGGCAAGTCTTCTATCAGCAACATCAAAGAACTTCTTTCTTGCCAAGTTGTCAAAATGGATTTGGGCTCTTGCAGAGGATGCTTGCTTAGACTTGGTCATAGAGACCAGAGCACCCTGTTCCTTACCTCCTTCCTTTTCAGTAGCTGATTCCTTAACAGCTTCAAGCAGTTTTCTTTGCACATCCAAAGAAGACAGTTTGATTTTGGTTGCCTCTTTGAGTGCAAAGATTCTGGCAGCTTTGGCAGAGGCTTCTTCTTTTCTCAGTCTTTAGGGGCTTGGAGCTGTTCATCTCTGAACTCATAATATTTCTCCATAGGAAGACCCATTTCCTTAGCCCTTGCTCTGTCAAACTTCACCTGTGCTGCTTTCTGGTGGTCAGGATCAGCAATTGCTTTTTCTTTTCCTTTAGCTGTTGTAGTGGGAACAGCTTCAGGAATATCCTCCTCTTCTTCTTCTACTTCTTTCAAAATTAGATGCCTCCTTCTACCGCTTGGCCTGTCCTCAGGAATGGATTCCTCCACCTTAGATTGTGCAGGGTTTGGAGATCCAGCCTGAGTTGGCTGAGCAGTTTCAGTTTGATGAGAGGCACCTTCAACTGGATCTATACCTGTCACAGATGCACCAGCTGTTTGACCAGTAGATGCTGATTTCTCCTTAAGAGAAGAGGTTTTCTCCCCCCTTAGACTTAGTCTTTGAGGCAGATAACTTCTCCCCCTTTGAAGGAGATGGACCAGCACCTTCAACAACTGGTCTGCCTGGAGAAACGAATTCAGCAGGCTTGGCAGCAGTTTTGGCAGCAAGTTTGGGGCCAACCAGGCTTTGCACTAAGAAAACCAGATTGTCCTTCACCTCTGCTAGTTGGGAAAGACGGGTTTGAAGAGAGGATGATTGAGAATCAGCAATAGAGGTCACCTTGAGAAGATTTTCTCTATCAGAAGCTGTGAATAGCAAACTTTGAAGCTGTGCAAGATGTAACTCAAGAGAGTCCTGCACATCATCAAGGTTTGCTGACACAGAATTTGATAGAGAGACGATGAGAGTGTTTAGGCCGGCCAGTGTATCAGGAAGGGTAGAATTGCAAGTGGTGAGGAGAGTGGACAGCTGTTAGAAGATAGCTGTAACAACCTAACTTTTGATCAGTTATGTAATGTTTATTTTGAGATAATAATATAATTTTTTTTTATTATATTATGTGTATTTACAAATATTGATTAAGAATAAAAAATATATTTAGTAAATAAAATTTTATATTATATTTATGATATAATATAATTAGGATGATAAAAATCAAGACATGTAAAATACAAACATTTAGTGGGTTAAAAACACAAATAGATGAAATGAAGTATATAAACCTAATTTAATGGTCATAAACACCATTTTAAGAATCTAGACTCTCTCTCACTAATCTCTCTCTACTCCATACGGTTCTTCAACAAAATCAAACAAAGAAATCATTAAGCTTGCAATTAATTGAAGAATTTAATCAAGAAGGAGTTACAAGAGAGATTCATCAACAACAATCCACAAGACTTTTAGGTAAATTCACTTGTATTTTCAATCTTTATATATATTTGGTTCGGTTTTAGTAGAAACCGAAACCAAGAATGTTAATTGTGAAAAATGTGGTTGCATGTATAAAATTATGAAAGATTATGATGAATTGAAGTTAATAAATGATAAAGAAACAAAGATTTTAGTTTAGATCATTCAAAATATTAAAGAAATCGGAAATTTGGATAAAAATATGTTTTTGACAAAATGATGAGATTTTGGATGATCTTGTTATATTTATGATGTTTTTGATCAATATAATTATATAAAAGTACTCAAATAATGTTAATACAACTATACATGTAATTGCATGTTAATAAAATCAAGTTTTGAGAATTTTTTATGAAAAATCCGTATGAACATTATGATGAACAACAAGAACAATTCTTGGAAAAATATAAACTTAAGGATCCGAATTCGGTAGAACCGAATTCGGATGATGCTCAAATTCGGATCTTAATTTCGGATCTGGCCATGGTCCCAATTCGGATATAGTGTTTCGGATCTTGAAAGATCCGAATTCGGTGCCATATTGATCCTAATTCGGATGTAATATTTCGGGTCCTTAATGGTCCGAATCCGGGGTAATCCTAAATTGATGATCCGAATCCGTATGTCAGATCCGGATTGGTCCGAATTCGGATGGCCTATCCGGATGGTCCGAAGTTAATGGGTCCGAAATCACATGAAATGTTTTAATATTTTGAAAGAATAAAGAAAATAAGCAAATGAAAGATTAATGAGTGATCGGTTATCAGAATCAGATAGAATTAAAGATCTAATGACCAAAAGATGATGAAATTCCATGATAATGATGATGATATTGACATGAGATTTATATAATATGACTCTGGACAGGTTCAGATAACATCTGAACAAAGATTTAAAGACTTAAAGACTTAAAAGCGGGTCAGGGAATTGATTGACAGATTACAGATTGACAAAGATAAAATCCTGAGATAACTCAGGTGGCAGATTCATATATCTGTTTGACCAAGACCAGATCAGTGAGTTATAGATATTCAGATTTAACATGCATAAGATCCGGTTGAGATATATTGCTGCTGTTAGATTTATTGACATTCACTTTATCAGCTGGAATGAGACCTGTGCACACCATGGATGGGTGTTGCCCAGTGGATCATGATAGCTATTTGATTATCTTTTCATATTGCATTTAATATTGCTTCAGACTTTGCTTTATGATTCATTGCTATCATGACTTCTAAGACATATGCTTACATCATTGATCAGACATTTGATAGATTGATTCAGCTTGACTAGCCCTTATGGTCTATTGTTCTAGACCCGGCTATTTCACCAGTTCTTATGAATTGGTTATGACCTCCGATGTTCTGCCATATTGACTTACTGGTAGCTAGCCCAGTATGTGGCTGATCCCCACGATTTAAGCGTGAGTGTGGCTAGAACATCATCCAATTCTATGATTCTATATCTCAATCATGAGGGCTGTAGCGGCAGCCAAGACATATCACGCTAAGACTAATGACTCCGCTTGACACGCATGTTGATATTGAAAATCTATAAACTCACTAAGCATTGCTTACAGATGTTGCATTAATATTTTACAGGAAAAGCCAAAGGAAAATCACCTGCAGGACCTAGTACTTAGGTCATTCAAGATCCAAGTTTTGAAGCTTTCTTAGACCACTACTCAACAAACTTTCTGGTACTGATTGGAAGACAACAAATGTGGTGGTTCTAGGTAGACTTGATGTAATGTATAATGTTATGACTAGATTAGATGTTACCCTTTTATAACTTTATTTTGAAATATGTAACTTAAATCCTAATCTGTAATGTATATGTAATTTTTAATTTTTCCGCATTATAATTACCCTATCTTAGTATGGTTGATATCGTATTGCATGATGTGGGACCTAGACTAGTGAGCACTGCCCCGTAAGGGGTGGTCTTCACAATAGCTGCTATTGAGTACACAAAGTCTTGTTGGTGTGAGAGAATTGAGGAGAGGGAAGTGGAGATATTTTACAGCTGTGCAGTAAGTGCAAGCAGCTGTGAGGAGTGGTCAGTTTGGGGAGTAGATGGAAAGGAATTCTTGAACACATCAAAGAATCCCTGAAGTTGTGCAGACATAGAGTCTGAGATCAAGAAGGGTAGAAAAGACATAGAAAGTTCCAAAGATCCAACTTTGTTGGTCAGCAAAGAAAGTTGATCCTTCAAAGAAAGGTCTTTGGGGGATGGAGGTGTATGGGTAGACTGTTTGGATTGGGTAGATGGTGATGAATGAGATGATGATGAGGCAGGTGTTTGGGTATGTGTTGGACAGGAAACGGTTACTTTTGAGAGAAGCTCCATAGTAGGGCAAAAGTAATGTGGCCCAGCTTGGAGGGGTCGATGGGTCCTCAGCAGTGGCTATAGCTGCTTCATCAGGAGAGGGGGTAGAGGTTGGTAGCCTTTCAGATGCTGCTTGTGTTGCAGCACCTTCATTAAGGCCAGGGGTGGTTCCCTCTGAAGCACCTTGGTTTAAAGGTAATTGGGAGATGGGATTTGCATTTCAACATCAGCAGTGGTGAAACCTGCTGATGGAATTTGCATAGAAGGTGCAACTTCACTAGAGGGATGTTCTGTTCCCTGTGGTTCATCAGCTTGGGATGTTGGTCCTTCAGCAGCTATTGGGTGTACAACAGCTGTATCATGAGGAGCAGAAGATGGAGGCTAATCTACTGGATGGTCTAATCCAGCAGGTTTGGCACCTCGTGCAGACTCAGATTGTGTAGACGTATAGGGTGGAGTCTGAGTGGACTCAGTATAGAGTGGAGTGAACTCCTGTCTTTCAATATTCTCAGCCTGTTAGGAGGCTGGAATAGTGGATGTGGTAGTCTCCATTTATACAACTGGCTCTCGTTGGGAGGAACCAGAGGGTCTAGGCTGACTCTAGGTAGACTCTTTTTGGAGTGAAGCCTGCTCCAAATGTTCTGAAGCTTCTCCCAAAATAGGAAAAGCAGCAGTGGTTGTTTCTTTTTCAACTGAACCCTGTTGAGAGGGATCAGAGGGGCTAGATGGGTCGGTTGGTTTCTTTTTTGCTAAGGTTTTGCGTCTGTATAGGCAGAGAGAGATGAAGTGGAGGATGGATGTTGTGGAGAGGATATAAGGGGTTCTGTTTGGACAGGTGGTGAGACTGGGTCAGAAACAGGTGGGTTGGCATGTTCCATAGTCTCAGGTGTCACAGAGGCACCAGCCACAAAGGCTTCAGGTTCAACAAATGAACCAGGGTGAGAAGCCTGCTCCCCCTCAGCCACAGAGGCTGATGGGGCAGACTTGGACTTAGCTGTTTTGGCCTTCTTGCGGACAGGCCCAGCTTCAGTCGTTTCCATTGGTCCTTTTAACAAATTTGACCCTAGATTTGGATTTTCCCTTGGGAGTAGTCTCTGGATCCACCCTCACAGCAGAGGGTCCTTCCACCATTACTAGCAACCTCCTCATTGGTGTTGACAGAGGAGGTTCATTTGGGAGAACAGGAGTGTAGAATACTCTATTCCCTATTACAGGGAATGCAGCAGTACATAGTAGAGGGTTAGAGTTATAGAGTTGCTCACCACAGATGTGCTTGAAGATGAGGCTTAAAAACCTGGGATAACGAACAGCAGTTGGACGTGTTTCCTGCTACACCAGGTTCCTCAAGTTCATGAAAATCCATCTGGCCATGTTGATTGTAGTCCCATCCACAAGCTGTAGGACTATTGGAATCTCATCATGGCTGAGTTGGTCAAATGAACCAACTTTACTGCTGAAGCACATCACCACTGAGGCAAACAAGAAACTGTAGGTTGGAGACAAATCCTTCCTAAACAGTGTGGCTCCAACTTTGGGTTCTGCTACACCACATAAGCGTAGCAGATTGCGCATTTAGTCATTTTCAGGTTGTGGCTGATCATAACGTTCAGCCACAGGGAGATGAAGAACTTCCCTGATCAGACCAGTAGTGATCTCAATGGTCTGAGTCCCATTGAGAATTGTTCCCCTTATGACTTTGGTCTCTGGGTTGTAGGCACAGGTGTACCAGAACTCGTACACCATCTCCTGGTACAGGACACCAGGAGTGGCAGTCATTGCGTAGTTCAGGGGGTGAACTTTCAGAAATTCCACCATATTTTCATAGCCCCCCTATCCCCACATAATCTTTGGGGATGGTTAGATTTGCAAGGTAGTTGGTGGGTTTCAGGGTTAGCATTGTGGTGACAGAGGAATGTTTCTTAACATTAGCACCAACAAATACTGGTAGTAAGGGGTTGTTCTGGTGAGCCATTTGGAAAGTGGTTGAAGTAGTAGCACATGACACTTAGTCGAAGTTTTAGGGTTATTTGGAAGTTATGGAAGTAGTAAGGAAGACGAAGATGAAATAGTAGGGGGTATTTATAGGATTTGAATGTGAGTGGGTATGAGAGAGAAAAGTTTGGGCGGTTGATTTGAAATGTTCGTTAACGGAAAACGGAACGGTTGTCCATGTCAGAACGGTTGTCAGACCACTTGAGCCCTTTTTAATCACTAACACACGTAAACACACATTATCTGCAGTAATTAAGTTAAATAAAAAAAATTAAGTAACCTAATTGTGAAGAAAGGTAATTAAAACTGATGGTCTAAGCTGTCGGTCAAACCTGTGATGAGCAGGGTCATCACAAGTTGTTCACTCTTCAAGCTGTTCCTTCAACCTGTTCAGCTATGTAAGAACATGTTGTCTTCAATAGCTGATCAGGTTACAAGCTTGCTTACCAGATAATTAAACCTGTTTTCATCAAGAGGTTTGGTGAAAATGTCTGCAAGCTGTTCATCTGTGGAAATAAAACTTACCTCCACATTACCTTTCTGGATGTGATCCCTGGTGAAGTGATGTCTGACCTCTATATGCTTTGTTCTGGAGTGAAACACTGGATTGTTGGAGATAGCTATAGCACTTGTATTATCACACATAATAGGAGTCTTCCTATATATAAGTCCATAGTCTTTAAGCTGATGCTGCATCCACAGAATCTGCCCACAGCAGCATCCAGCAGCAATATACTCAGCTTCAGCAGTAGAAGTAGAAACTGAGTTCTGCTTCTTGCTATACCAACTTTTCAACTTACCACCAAGGAGTTGACATCCACCTGTTGTGCTTTTTCTGTCTAGCCTGCAGCCTGCAAAATCAGAATCTGAATATCTTGTTAGCTCAAAGCTTGAGTCTTTGGGATACCAAATACCCAAACATGGTGTACCCTTAAGGTATCTGAAGATTCTTTTTACAGCAACTAGATGTGATTCTTTAGGATCAGCTTGAAACCTAGCACATAAACAGGTAGCAAACATAATATCAAGTCTACTAGCAGTTAAATACAGCAAGCTCCCAATCATGCCTCTGTAAGCTGTTACTGAAACAGCTTTGCCACTAGCATCTACATCCAACTTTACATTGGTTGCCATTGGGGTTTTGATAGGAGAACTTTGATCAAATTTAAACTTTTTCAAAAGATCTAAAGTATACTTTCTTTGATTTATAAATTTGAGGTTTGTTTAACCTGTAATCCTAAAAAGAAAGTAAGTTCTCCCATCATACTCATTTCATATTTTGATTTCATGAGTAGTGAAAAATTCTTGCATAACTGCTCATTAGTAGAACCAAATATTATGTCATCCACATAAATTTGAACAAGCATAATATCATACTTCACATTCTTTATGAACAGTGTGGTATCCACTTTACCTCTGGAATAACCTTTGCTCATAAGAAAATCAGTAAGAGTGTCATACCAGGCTCTAGGGGCTTGTTTTAGACCATAGAGGGCTTTGTCCAACTTATAGACAAAACCTGGATGATGTTCATTTTCAAAACCTGGAGGCTGCTTGACATAGACTTCTTCTTGCAGCTTACCATTCAAAAATGCACTCTTCACATCCATTTGAAATACCTTCATGCTCTTATGAGCAGCGTAGGCTAGAAACAAACAGATTGCCTCTAACCTGGCCACGGGAGTAAATGTTTCATCATAGTCAATGCCTTCCTCCTATCTGTAGCCTTGAGCAACTAGTCTTTCCTTATTTCTAATGACATGACCTTGCTCATCCATCTTGTTCCTGAAAACCCATTTGGTGCCAATTATTGTTTTTCCTTTAGGAGCAGGGACCAGCTTCCATACTTTATTTCTCTCAAACTGATAGAGTTCTTCTTGCATGGCAGTGATCCAACTGGCATCTTTAAGTGCTTCATCCACTTTCTTTGGCTCCATCAGGGACACAAAGCTAGCAAACATACAAAAGTTTCCTAAGCTGTCCCATCTTGTTTGCACCCCTTTGCTGATGTCACCAATTATTTGATCATTTGGGTGACACCTGATCCACTTAGGATCTTGCTTCAATGAGGATTCTCCTGAGTTATTTGCATCTTCAATAGGTCCTGTTGAGCAGCTCTCAAGATTTTCAGACACACTGATATCTTGAGCCTGTTCACTTGTTGAGCATGACTCTCCATTATTGAACACATCAGCAGAGGATCCAGGAAAATCAGCATTGATTGGTTCAGGACATGAGGTTGTAACTAAGTTAGTACACTTATTCACACAGGGTGTATCAACATAATCATCATCATGCCCATCATGATTAGCAGGTTCCACGCTGGATGTAGTGGAAGCTTTTGAGTCCTTTTCTTCACTGATGGAATGCAAAAGATCATCAAAGCTGAATTCTCCTGAAACTGATTCAGGAACAGCTTTGGTGGAGGCACTCCTAGACTCTTCAAAGGTGACATTGATAGATTCATCTATCACCTTTCTCTTGTTGTTGTATACTCTGTAGGCTTTGGAGATAGCAGAATATCCAACAAACACACCTTCATCAGCTTTGGGTTCAAACTTTGTCAGTTGGTCCCTTTGATTCAGAATGAAGCAGGGACATCCAAACACATGGAAATAGCTAATGTTTGGCCTCCTCCCTTTGAGCAGCTCATAGGGAGTCTTGTTGAACCTTTTCACCACTAAGGATCTATTTTGGGTGAAGCAAGCAGTGTTGACAGCTTCAGCCCAGAATGATGAAGGTAAACCTGATGCACCCAGCATGGTTCTAGCAGCTTCAATGAGGGTTCTGTTTCTCCTTTCAGCAACTCCATTTTGTTGAGGAGTTCTTACTGCTAAAAAGTTCTGTGAGATCCCTCTTTCTTCACAGAAGTCCTCAAGAGTACTATTTCTGAATTTAGTACCATGATCACTTTTAAGCTGCTTCACTTGAGCAGAGTTCAGCATTTCCATCTTCTTGATAAATCCAATGATTTCTCTAGCAGCCTCTCCTTTGCTCTTCAGAAAGATCACCCATGTAAACCAGGAGAACTCATCAACCATTACTAGAGTGTATCTTCTTCCTCCTAGACTAGGGACACTGACTGGTCCAAACAAGTCCATGTGGATTAAGAAGAGAGGAGTATCAATAGAAAAATTATGTTTGGATTTAAAAGATGATTTTCTCTGCTTGCCTTTCTCACAAGCTGTGCAGAGTTTATCCTTAAAAAAGGTTATAGAAGGCAAACCTGTTACCAACTCTTTCTTACAGAATTTGTTGATATTCTTGAAGTTCAGGTGTGATAGCCTTTTGTGCCATAACCAATTCAGGTCTGCATTGCTTCTTGAGAGAAAGCAGGTTTCAGTTGTTGGATCAGCAGATTTCATGTCCACAACATATACACCTTTCTTTCGTTGTGTACACAACACAACTTTGCCTTGGGGATTCAATATGTAACCCAGGTGCTCATCAAAGTTAACCTTGTAGCCAGCATCACACAGTTGACTTATGCTGACAATATTATGTTTTAGCCCAGACACATAGGCTACTCTTTTGAACACTGCAGCACCAGCTTTAAGAGTTCCATATCCTTCAGTGGATCCCTGTACATTGTCACCAAATGTGACATTTGGCCCTTTTTCAGGCCTGATATCACTCAGCAGATCCTTACAACCTGTCATGTGTCCTGAGCAGCCACTGTCCAAGTACCAAACCTGGGATAGTTGTTTTTCCTGAAGAGTGTCATGGGAAAATATTAGTCATTTTTAGGGGAACTCATCATAAGGATGAGTTCTCCTACTTCATCAACATTTGTTGATGGACCAGTGATATCTACACTAATATTCCCTATTTAGATAGTATCAGCTTGGATACTATCTTCATTGACTATGTTACATCCAACACTGCTTGTTTTTGCAATGATGGAACTAGCATAGTCAACAGGCCTCATGTCCTTAGTTTCAGGTTAGTCCTTGGCCATATGTGTCTTCATTCCACACTTATAGAATTTTCTCTTTTTAGCCTTTTTGGAAGAAGAACTTCCAGAAACACATTCTAAATTATTTTTGTGGATTTTATCAGCAGGTTTAGCAAACTTATTACTATTTCTCGATGAATCAACAGTTTGGGTGGAAGGCACAATGGTAACAGCTTTGCCTGTATCTTCTTTCCTCTTTTTGGGAGGACAGATATCAAATACACGAAGTTTGATTGGCCTTTGACCTTCCACAGGTTTGGGAAACTTATTCCCAAATTTCTCAGGTTGAGCACTTGTTTTGCCTTTGCCCTTACTGAGATGTAATTGATGCTGCCTATCAACATAATCACTGCTTTTGGTTTTGAAAGACTTACCTTCATTTATAACCAATTTTCCACTATGATTTAAAGACTTATTTGAAACCACAGCAGATTTGCTTTCAACATGAGACTTACCCCTGTTGAAAGCAGGCTGCTTACCTTTTGAAAACTTTTTCTCAAAATGGTTAGCATCAAAAGGATTGACAAAATTTTCTTACTATCAGCTTTAGACCCAGAGCCTGTTTTGTCAACAGGTTTAGAGTCTACAGATGCAGTTTGAGCTTGTTTTCCTTTCTTTTGCTTGTGTGAACCAGCAGAGCACTTAGCAGGCTGATTTGATGGAGAACACATTCCATCATCAGCTCTTGGAGCTTTTTCACACAAGCTGTCATTATTTCGAGGCCTGACAAACCTGTTTGTTGATATTAGCTTACCATTTACTTTCTGGATAAAAGTGTTGGGAAGCTCACCAAGAGTGGATAAGTCATCTTTAGATTATTTATCTCAACAATAGAAGTTGTTTTGTCAAGATCCCCTCAAAGATAGGCTTGGATTTGTGCAGGGATCTATTGACTAATGCAATGGCTGACTTTTTGTGCAGATTGGCACCAAGAGTCAACTATCTTTTGAAGTTTTGCATGTTTTATGTGTGTCTCTCTCTTTCCTTCTAGTAAAATGGAGTTGATGTGTTTTAAATCATCAAGCTTAGTTTCCAACTTATGGAAGCTGTCCAGTTTACTAGATTTTATGTAAAGATCATTTTTAAGCTTAGAGATTTCAGACAGTAAGACTTTGTGCTTCTCAACAGCAGCTTTTAAATCAACAAGCATGTATTCAAACATTTTTACTTTTTCATCAGAACTGTAAGCCATAAAGTTTTGTACCTTGTACGTCATTGTGGGATTCCAGTTCTCTAGGCTGTTGAAGGCTTCTACTTCAGCCAAGTCTTGTTTAAAGTTGCTAGTTGATGGGACATCAGTGTTGTTGTCTTCTTCATCTGAGGATGAATCAGACTCCTCCCAATCACATGTATCAGCCATGAGTCCCTTTTGCTTGTTGGAAGCCACTGAGTTTTCCAACTTTTTCAGCTTAGCCATGGCCATAAGGTACTTAACCCTGAGCCATCGTCCCTGTTTGTCTTGAATGGTTTGGATGACTGACCAACAGCTTTAGACACAAAGTCAGCAGCTATGTGGCCAGTCTTGCCACATTTAAAGCACTCAGCCTTAGATTTATCAAATGTCTTCTTTTTGACAGCATCTGAGTTCCCCTGTAGCATTCTTCTACCAAACCTTTTCTTGTTGAACTTTTTGACAAGCATTGCAATCATTACTCATCATCAAGTTCAGCAAGATCTTCACAGTCTTCCTCTTCAGACATCTCTTCCCTTTCATCATCAGCCTATTGATCAGGTTGTGTGAACACATCACATACTTGAACAACAGGTTGTCTCACGCTGGCCACTAAGGCAGCACCTCTCTTGGACATTTCCAAGGCATTTCTCTTATGTTGCCTTGACTGCTCATCATTCAGTAGGGATCCATACAAGTTTACAAGATCCATACCTTTGATGGTGCCTGAATTTCTCAAGATGGTAGAAAAGTAGTTCCATTCTTCAGGCAGGATGTCCAAGAACTTGTTCACCAGAGTTAGGTTGTCTTTTGTGATCCCAACAGCTTTGAGATCATTGATAAGAGTAGTGAACCTGGTGTAGGTTTCTATAAGAGACTCCTTTGGTTTTGCAAAGAAGAGTTCATACTGTCTAACAAGGTTGTTAATCCTGTTATCCAGTGTGATAGTGGGACCGTCATAGACAGTACACAAAGTATCCCACATCTCCTTGGCAGTCTTCATTTTCTCAACCTGTTTGAACACATCATCAGGAAGAGAAATGACCAGGTTATTCATGGCTTTTGCATCAAGAGCAACCATCCTTCTGTCTTCATCAGACCATTGAGCTTTGGCCTTCTCAAAGGTTCTGATCTCAGGGGCAGCTCCTTCAACAGCAGGAGTGATAGTAGTAACAGAAGTTGGCACATAGGTACCTTCCATTACTATCTATGGCAGTTGTACATCCAGATTCTCTAAATAGAGCATCATTCTGCACTTCCAACCAAAGAAGTTTTGATGATTGAACTTGGGGGGTTTGGCCATTGAACCATTGTCATAGTAAGAGGAGGAACTAGCAGCACTGTCGTACATGGGAAAGTAGGGAGAATGAGAGATCTAGAGTTAACACACACTCTATCTGCTCTGATACCAGTTGTATGTCCCAAAAGGTTTCCCTAGTGTATTGTTTAAAGCTGTAGAGGGGGGGTGAATACAGCAATTTAAAACTCAACACTCTTTTCTCAATGTTTGTGTATATTATCAGCAAGTGTTAATTACAAACAAGCCTGAACTGCGGAAAGGTTCAAGCTGAGATGACAAATACAACAGTTGTTAAACTAATGTAATACACACTCAGACTAGATACAATGACTACACTCACTTAGATGTACTCACTGATGTTACAAGACACAGATGGACAGCTTGAGTATGAACAGCTTAGACACACGTACTGTTATATTCAAGCAGACTTGCATGCATGGAATAACACACTTCAATGCACGATCTGATTTTCCACCCTTGGTTGTCTCACAATCCTTAGAAGTTTCCTTTTATACTCTCACTGAGAATCTCAGTGAAGCTTCTTCATTGGATAATGAGATAGTGGAATGTCTTTCCAAAAAGACAAGACACCTATTCTGCACCTTCTGGTAAAGCAGATTTGTCTTCATATGGCAGAATCTTTGTCTTTTCCTTTTTGTCACTGTTGCATAAGGCTTTAACCAAAAGAGGAATGTCAACTCTGCATCTTTCTTCTTTTGTTAAGGCCATTTTCATATAAGAAAAGGTCTGTCACCCTTTTCAGATATCTGTTTGTCTTCATGTAACAGAACAGCGTAGGCAGGCTTTGCAGTTTTTGTTTTCCACTTTGTCTTCGACTTGTAAACTGATCTTGTAGCCAAAAACAATACATGAGGACTTGGAAACATATTCCATAAAGTGTTTAGTCTGTTCACAAAGAACAGGATCTGTTCACAAAGAACAGAACACTTATAAACTGTCCAAGCTGCTCAACAGAACAGAGCAACGTAAACAGTGTATGTTCAGCCTGTTCAGCAGACGGAACAGCTTGGACAATCTGCCTTTGTTGCAACGAATGCAACAGGGTAAACAGCTTTGGCTGATATTGCAAATCACTTTTCAGGTTTCAATAAGGCATTAACAGACCATCAATTATACCTTCAAGTGCATCAAACAAGTTTGATTAAAAATCTCCCCCTAAGATGTAGAGTAGGTTTGACTGAGGCCTTTTTGTGCCTAACATAACTACATTGGATTGAATTAGTTATGCAACCAATTAATAACCATGCAAAGGATTCACAGGTTGCTTCAAGAGATTCACAGGTTGCAACATATTCAATTCAAACAAACACATTGCATCACGTGAAACATTTGAACCCAGTGATGCTCAACATATTCTTGGTGAACTTTATCCACCAGTATGTTGTTGTTCTAATGCCAATTTCAATCGCTTAAAGGATCACTAAACATAATGCAAGTGATTTACTCTGTTCTGATTACTAATAATACAAATTTTTACGTTTAAAAACACTAACAATAACATAATTTAACAAACTCTTGAAGCTGGCACTTTATAGCACGAAGAGAACCATCTACTCACATTCATTCAACAGTAAAGGAATTGCAATACTATGTTACCTATTAAACATGATTATGCTTCATCAAATTCAATCGCACCTCGTTTAATTGCTCCTGTTGAATCATCGATTACAACAACTTCTTTACCTTTTATTGATATACGGTGTATTGTGTTCAACACTCAAGGGATTTAAAGGATGATCTCCTCTTGAAATGCTTCCATCGATTTCCCTAAAACAACAACAATAATTCATGCTCTTTAAAAAGTTCATTGTCGAATTAGGTTTTTAGTTGCATTGTGAACGAACGTTGAACCTGTATTAACTTTTTGATTTGATTATATGCCCTCCATTGCTGCTTCTGCAATTCGGACTGGTTACTATGATAACCCTAACAGCATCGCCAATGAATTGACGACGGGAAATTGCTTCTGCGGTTTTTATAGACAGGTAATTTGCCATTTGATTCCTACTGCGTTTACCATTGTTCGAATGTGATCTTTTATCCATTATCTAATTTATCAGAGTAATCTAGATCGTTTACTATGATAACCCTAACATATTGTGTGTGAGACACAAACAAACACCAACATACTCTATGTGTGTGTGGGATTCGGCCAAAGCAAAAGAAACAATAATAATTGTTTTTGTTTTCAATTGCTTATCTGGTGCCTCTTGATCGTGACATCACCGATGGATATCAAAAACATCTCTTTCTCGTCACTTATTATTATGTTTTACTTGATGATCCGTGTACGGAATTCGTAAATTTAAAAAGCTTCAGTTGTGCGTTTAATACGATTAAAAGTTAATGTTTTTTGTGAAAAACCGATTCGAATTTCCAACACTATATATATATATATATATATATATATATATCTTTGTGTGTGTGTGTTCAACGGTATTATTACCTGTTAATAAAAAACAAAAAAAAATTATATCGTTAGGGAGAGAGCTGTTTGGGGTGGAGAAGGCAAGAGGGGATCATTTTGGGGCCGATGCCACAAGGGTGGTATTCCCATCGGGGTTGGTTCGAGGTGGCACCCCAAAATGCCTTTAATGTCGAAACTCCTTTCACTCTTAAGTGGGAGTAACCACGAGTAATAGATTTTATTTTCTAAAATTCAAACTTGTCTACTTTGCTCCCTTAGCTTTTATTCTCTAAAATTCAGACCTGTGTTTTGCAACATTTGCAATGTACATATTTTGAAGTCACTAAATCATATTTGGCTAAGTTGCGTACTATCCATTCTAAGACGTCAAAAGTGTTGGAACCATAAGATACTTTGATCTTGATGAAACTGGACTACCGGTGACACCGACATCTTTAATAAGTCCACAATTAGAGTTGATAACATGTAACTAACTAAATATTATTTAGTGACCTGAATAATAATTACACTGCAAACGTTACAAAATACTGTCCTTTTATATGTATATGGTTACAATTATCTCCGCTCCCAATGTGCCTATGATGTAGCACCAGGCCGACTATTAGCTAGTGTGTATCATCTTACTAAAATAGAGTATGGCGTGGATCAACAGTAGAGGTATGCATAATAAGTATTTGCTCTGAGGAGGGTGTTGGGTACAATTATAAATAGAATTGAAAACAATATTTCGTAATAGTTCAGGGTTGGTTTTGTAATTACTTAATAATTGTGTAGTTGAGTATAATTAGGATAGTTGTGTTCTGTTAAAAGAGGAGAGGATTTCATATTACACGAACAAGGAGACTAGTAGAAGGATTGCTTATTCAAGAAATGTCAAGAACATTCATGTATTATCTTTCTACTCAATTAAAGCATTCAACTGATTGTGTTTATGATAATTGTTCATATGTTTGTGTTTAATGTTGATTGAATTGCATGAAATCTGAAATAACAATTGGTATCAGAGCCTAATATGGCTGAATTTGAGTGAAATTTTGAATCTGAATTTTGAAAATTTCAAACACTGTTACATTCGTTTTTATCAAAATTCAGAAAATCAATTTTGGATTTTGATTTTGTGGATAAAATTTTCTGAAAATTGGATCGAAGGTGGAGCATTTAAAATTGAATCTATTGTGACAAGCATCAAATTATAATTCCAAACACACAAATTTAATTTTGATTTTTCTGAATTTTTGAAAAAGTGTGTTCTTGAGGTTTTTGGTCGATTTTTGGTGTTTAATCGAAAATTAGCCAAAGTGACTTCACAAAAATTGTTTCTGCTGTTAAAACGAACCTACCAAATCAATTTTAGGTCAATTCATGGATTTTTGTTAAAAAAAAGTTTGAATCTGATCTTGTTTTTGTTGAAAAATGATAAAACTCGGGCAAAACTAAATTCTTAGTGTCAATCGAGTTTTACAAAAAAGTCAATCGAGTTGATCAAAGAGTTATTCGAGAAAGTTCATATTTCAATCGAGTTGATCAAAGAGTTATTCAATAAAGGTTATGTTTCAATCGAGTTGATCAAAGAGTTCTTCGAGAAAGTATATGTTTCATTCGAGTTTTATAAACTTACCAACGAGAAAACATAAGTATAAATCGAGTTTCATAAGGAATCATCCAAGTTTCTTTGTTTATCAACCGAGTTTCATATAGAGTAATTCAAGTTGGACTACAAGTTCATTCGAGTTTCATTCCCTTTACATTCGAGTTGAATCATTCTTCATTCGAGTTTCAATAAGCTTCAATCGATTTTCACACTCAATCATCCGAGTTTTATACTTCTTCATTCGAGTTTGAGCCTTCATTGTTCGAGTTTGATTATTATTCATTCGAGTTTCATCATACTTTTGACTGTTTGACCTTAGCTGCTTAAATTGGCCATAACTTTTGACTGGAACATCGTTAGAAGGCCTACCATACGTCAAATCAAAGCTTAAACACCGGTTCGGGTAAATTTTAGAGGCCCAAATCCACTACAGAAAAAAGTTACTGACATTTTTCTGCAGAAAAACTGAAATTTCAACGTCAAAAAGTCAAATCAGAGCTGATTTTTAACAAATTAATCATTCAATATTCATTTTTATTCAATCAAGATTCATTCAAATTTTCCTAAGTCCATAAAAGATAGTGGAAGTTCATTTTTCTGCAATTCATAATGGAATATGAAGAATTCTTAAAGTCTGAGCTGATTGAAAAACTTGTTGAATCTGAAAAGATTCGTAAGAACAATTACGACATTCTTGTTCATATAAACACAGATAAAGCTTTGGCTTTACGTGATGTATCAATACTGAAAGAAGAAATTCAGAGCTTAAAAGTCAAATAAAATTCTGAGAGTACTGCTCTTAATTGAAAATATCTGAATTTTTAAAAGAACTTGACGATTCAAAACGAGCAAATTTTCAGAATGCAACTCAACTGAAATATCTTTTGCCTGAAAGATCTGATCTTTACAAGAATGTAAAAGATCTTGAAGAATTACTTTCCAAGACAAATCATACTGATCAAAATTGTGTTTTAAACAAATCGGAAGAATTATTTGCTCTTGAAAAAGAGTTGTCTTTAACTAAAGATTCTCTTGAGAAGGAAAGACATGAGTTCTTACTGAAAGAACAAGATTTTAAAACAAAATCTAAGTTGTTTGAAGATGAAAGAAAGGTGTTTATAATAAAAGAACAATCTTTTAAAACAGATTTTCGATCATTTGATAATGACAGAAATTCTTATTTGGTCATTATCAAAGGATTAGAAGATCAGATACTTCATCTTTCTAAACAACTTAATGAATTTCCTTCTTCAAAAGAATCAGAGGTTAAAATCCTTCAATTTGTTCAAAATCTAAAGTTGATCAATCTGATTTATCTACAGAAGGTGAAAAGAATCCTATTGAATTTTCTTAATTTGATTCTTCTTCAGATCTTAAACTTAAGTATCTGTTAAAGATGCACAGAGGCAAAGATAAAATTGTTGAACAACTTCCGGTCAAGATTTACACCGGTGAATCTTCGAAGTCAAATTTTCCTAAAGATTCTGAAAATACGAGTCATTCTAATCAGAAAACATTTTCACAGAAAAATACCAAGTATTATCATAAACAGGCAAGAACCGGACTGTCTTTCAAAAAGAAGAGTTCGCAAAAGTCTGATCATTCAAATTCAAGTTTCTTTAGAAATTCGTATATTCAATTTTCTCATACACAAAGAAATTTGTTTTCTGCTTTTGAGAGAGAAGCTGATAGTTATAACTTGATATGGGTACCTAAATCCAAGTACAAGTGGGTGCCTAAACCCAAGTACAAGTGGGTACCAAAACCCGTTTTGAAATGGGTACCCAAAAGCGCTAACAAGTCTGGATCCAAATCTGTTTGGATACCAAAGACATCTTGATTTTTTGCAGGTTTAAGGCTCTTGATTAATTCAGATCAAGACCCGTGCTTCAACTCAAATTGTTTTATAGTTAATTCATACTAGAAACCGGACTTCAATGTACAGAACCAGAGATAAAGGCTTTCAGTTATGTGAATTCAAATTTCATGCAATTCATACAACATAACACAATTCATATGAACAATTATTAATCCAACACATTATATTGAATGATTAAAGAGAGAAATATTACATTGAGTTCTTGGCTATCTTGGACAACAATCTTCTTCTCTCTCTACTGTTCTAACCGTATATATTTGTGTAATCTTCGATTCCTTTTTTTATCAACAGTACACAGATACCTCTTTTTATACTTAATACTCAAGCTTTGAGTATTTACAATCCAACCCCTATACTATTGAGTAATTACAATTATATACAATATAATTGTTTCATCTCTATTACTTATTCCCAACATTCTCCCCATTAGAGATGAACACAATTATTAAAGTAATATTCATTTCAGCTCTACAAATATTGTCCCTAACAATCTCCCCCTTAGAGATGAAATCAATTTTCTGATAAAAGATCATTTCAGGGACTTTTTCGTGAATATTCTTCTTTATTCTGATCTCTGAATCTTCTTCTTTTCTTTATTTGACTCTCTCTGATCTTCACATATCTTCTTCTCTGATCTTCTCTTTTCTTGTATTTTCTTGTAAGTACACTCCCCCTTGAATCCTGAATAGCTTTTTAATTCTCTCCCTTGATCAATTGTCTTGAGATGATGTAGCAATTGTCTTCAGTTGATTTCAAGCTACTCAACAGTTGTTTCTGAAATTCAGCTTTTCTCCCCCTCATGATGATCATAAAAAAATTATGAACATCATGCAAAAACTACAGAAACATTAATTCAATGAAATTACAGTAGAAGAAATACAACAACAATTACAACTCAGAAATTATTACAAATTGATTTTCTCCCCCTTAAACTGACATCTCTCCCCCTATACAAAATAGATTTATCTCACCCCCTCAAAAAGTTCACTCCCCCTCGAATTGATATTATATCTTTTTAGAACAAAACAAAGCTTTACAACTTTGGGGAAAATGAAACACATTCATTTTGTGAGAAAATGAGTCTAGGTCCACATAGGATTCCTGTTTACACAATAGACAAAATCTATGTGACCTACGTTCAGCGCTGGCATGATAGTAACACTGGTAGGATTTCCAAATAGTCATCGTGAAATCCTTTATCATGAAAGAATCACTCATATTTGTTCCGGCTTAGTCACTTTGGACTAGCAGTTTATAGTCACGCAGACTGATAGACTCGATGTGTCCTAAAAGTGTATATAATCAGCTCTAGACACAATGTGCATCAAATGAAATTGGAGACCGGAGCAACTGTCTTCCTTGTTTCAATATCAATAATATCCAAATGATATATCGATAGAAATGTGTTATATCTCCGTGATTATTGAAACAGAAATCTTTTGAGAGATAACTGAGTAGTTGGTGGGGTTAAGTGCATGCGTCACTGGGTCCATGACGTCTTTTTCAATATCAAGTCGCCTAGGGCTTGATAGATTATGTGGTTTACCCAGCAGACACAGTGTTGGTAGGATTTTATTTTCTTCAAATCCTTTCTCAACACTCAGCTCTCAGCATTTTTCAACTAAGCTCCCTCCAGCTCACTTTTAAGAAATGAATTCAGTCAGCTTTATAGCAAAAGCATGATCTGATGCACCACCATCTCCTTTCAATATCAATATCCCTCTCATTTACATTTTATCTCTGCTCGACCCTGTCAGTATCCCGTGATAACTGACACTTCTCAACTAATAAACCTAAAGAACCCTCACCCGCACAATCTATAGATGGTTTGCTTCTTGCGTAGGTCTTCCGGTTCTGGTTAGACCATTGAAGCGATATTTATGCCTATCACTCAGATTGGTGCATAATTGGAGTCAGCAGAAAGATTTTCAGCTTTGAAGCTCAAGGGATATCAGAGAGATTATTTTCAAATAATATGAGAGAAATAATATGGGAGATATCAGAATGAAATAGAAAATCTGATATATGATATGAAAAGAATAAGATTTTCTTGAAAGAAATAGCACATGGGAGACAACAGGAGAATCCAGTATAAATTGGAAGAGTTCTAACAAAACGAATCTCAGAAGAAATGAGATTATGAAAATCAAAGATTCAAAAAGAGATTAGATCAATTAATCTCAATGATAGATTCAGAGATTCATAAAAAAATTTCTTTTCAGCTCAAAAACTCTTTTTATGTGTGTGTCAAATATTTTCGTGAAAAATCACACATAGTTTTGAAAAATGTCATCGTCAAAGTGCATCTGAAACTCCCCCTGGAAATAAGCAGACACAGTTAGTCAACTCATAGAAATGAAACAAAGAGCAAAAAATTATAAAAATAAAACTCCCTATTTGTTAATTCAGCATCAGAGTTGAATGCAGGGCAGGAATTCCAGAGAGATTCGTCTTTCAGAATCGGGTTCTAATCTGAAGTGATTAGAAGCCATTTGTCGCATAAGCTTGGGTTTCAGTCTGAAGTAACTGAAAACCATTGTCTCTGGTTCATTGAAGTCCGGGTTCTAGTCTGAATTTAACTAGAAACCAATTTTGAGTTGAAGCACGGGTCTTGACCTGAAGTAATCAAGAGCCTATTGAAATGAAGAACGGGTCCTTATCTGGAATGATAAGAAACCTATAACCTGCAAAATTTAAGATGTCTTTGGTATCCAAACAGATTTGGATCCAGACTTGTTAGCGCTCTTGGGTACCCACTTCAAAACAGGTTTTGGTACCCATTGCATGTTATAACTATCAGCTTCTCTTTCAAACGCAGAAAACAAATTTCTTTGAGTATGAGAAAATTGAATATCTGAATTTCTAAAGAAACTTGAATTTGAATGATCAGACTTTTGCGAACTCTTCTTTTTGAAAAACTGTCCGGTTCTTGCCTGTTTCTGATAATACTTGGTATTTTTCTGTGAAAATGTTTTCTGATTAGAATGACCAGTATTTTCAGAAACTTTAAGAAAATTTGACTTCGAAGATTCACCGGTGTAAATCTTGACCGGAAGTTGTTCAACAATTTTATCTTTGCCGCTGTGTATCTTTAACAGATACTTAAGTTTAAGATCTGAAGAAGAATCAAACTTAGCAGAGTTAGTTAGATTCACTTCACTTTCAGAAGACAAACCAGAGTGATTAACATTGGATTTTAAACACACTGAAGAAGGGGTCTTAACCTTTGACTCAGTTGATGAAGTAAACACATGTAATTGTTTTGTAAGATGAAGTATCTGATCTTCCAAACTTTTGATAATGACTAAATTTGAATTTCTGTCATGATCAAATGATTGGTAATCAGATTTAAAAGATTGTTCTTTGATTAAGAACATTTGTCTTTCATCTTCAAACAATTCAGATTTTGATTTAAAATCTTGTTCTTTAAGTAAGAACTCATGTCTTTCCTTCTCAATCAAATCTTTAGTTAAAGACAACTCTTGTTGAAGAGCAAAAATTTCTTCATTTTTGTTTAAAATACAATTCTGATCAGTTGGTTTTGTCTTACAAAGTGTATCTTCAAGATCCTGAACTTTCTTGTAAAGATCAGATCTTTCAGGCAAAAGATATTTCAGTTGAGTTGCATTCTGAAAATTTTCTTGTTTCAGCTCATCAAGTTCTTTAAGTAATTCAGATATTTTCAATTGATGAGCACAACTCTCAGAGTTTTGTTTTTCTTTTAAGCTTTGAATTTCTTCATTCAATATTTGTACGTCACGTAACGCCAAATGTTTATCAGTATTTAACTGAACGAGAATGTCGTAATTGTTCTTACGAATCTTTTCAGATTCAGTAAGTTTGGCAATCAGCTCAGACTTTGAAAATTGTTCAAACACCATTATGAATTACTGAAAAATGAACTTCCAAGATCTTTTATGGAAAAATGAGTGAATTCTGATAAAACTTTGAGAATTATATCTAAAAATGATAACTTGTGAAAAATCAGCTCTGAAATGACTTTTTGACGTTGAAATTTTAGATTTTCTGTAGAAAAATGCCCACAACTTTTTTCTGGAGTGGAATTGGGCCTCGAAAATTTACCGAAATTTTAGATTTTCGATTTGGCGTATGGTAGGCCTTCTAACGATGTTCCAGTCAAAAGTTATGGTCAATTTAAGCAGCAAAGGTCAAATACTCAAAACTCGAATGATATTGGATGAAACTCGAATGTATAAGAATCAAACTCGATTGATGAAGATTCAAACTCGAATAAAGAATCATCAAACTCGAATGAATAAGTATAAAACTCGAATGATTGAGTATGAAACTCGAATGAACAAGAATGAAACTCGAATGAAGAAGGTATTAAACTCGATCAATTAAGCTTGAAACTCGATCAATTAAACATGAAACTCGAATGAGTAAGGCTTAAAACTCGAATCATAAGGCATGAAACTCGATGAATGTATTATCAAACTCGAAATAAGCATATATCAAACTCGAATGAAGCATTCAGCAAACTCGAATGAAGCATTCATCAAACTCGAATAAAGCTTTCATAAAACTCGAATGCCTTCTTTATAAAACTCGAATGCCTTCTTTATAAAACTCGAATGACACTATGAATATAGTTATGTCCGAGTTTTATCATTTTTCAACAAAAACAAGATCAGATTCGAACTTTTTCAACAAAAATCCATGATTTGACCTCAAATTGATTTCGAGGGTTCGTTTTAATAGCAGAAACAACTTTTGTGAAATCACTTTGGCTAATTCTCGATTAAAAACCAAAAATTGACCAAAAACCTCAAGAACACACACTTTTTCAAAAAATCTGAAATTTCTCAATTAAATTCTGTGTGTTTTGAGATAATATTTGATGTTTATGTCATCAGATTCGCCTTTAAATTTCACACCTTCGATCCAAAATTCAGATCATTTCATCCACAGAATCAAAATCCTCAATTGATTTTCAGATTTTCAAAAAAATGAATATAACAGTGTTCTAAAAAAATACGATTTCAGATTCAAAATTCACTCAAATTCAGCCATATTAGGCTCTGATACCAATTGTGAATTCAAATTTCATGCAATTCATACAACATAACACAATTCATATGAACAATTATTAATCCAACACATTATATTGAATGATTAAAGAGAGAAATATTACATTGAGTTCTTGGCTATCTTGGACAACAATCTTCTTCTCTCTCTACTGTTCTAACCGTATATTTTTGTGTAATCTTCGATTCCTTTTTTTATCAACAGTACACAGATACCTCTTTTTATACTTAATACTCAAGCTTTGAGTATATACAATCCAACCCCTATACTATTGAGTAATTACAATTATATACAATATAATTGTTTCATCTCTATTACTTATTCCCAACATTCTCCCCCTTAGAGATGAACACAATTATTAAAGTAATATTCATTTCAGTTCTACAAATATTGTCCCTAACAAGTTACATCAGACTGAAACCCGAGCTTCTGCACCAAAGGCTTCTAATCATTCCAGATTAGAACCCGATTCTGAAAGACGCATCTTTCTAGAATTCCTGCCATGCATTCAACTCTGATGCTGAATTGACAAAGAGGGAGTTTTATTTTTATAATTTTTTTTTTGCTCCTGATTTCATTTGTTTGAGTTGACTAACTGTGTGTGCTTATTTCCAGCGGGAGTTTTAGACATTCTTTGAGGATGACATTTTTTTTTCAAAAACTGTTTGCGATTTTTCACGAAAATATTTGATTAACACATGAAAAGAAGTATTTGTTTGATTCTCTGAATATATCATTGAGATTAATTGATCTAATCTCTTTGATTTTCATAATCTCATTTCTTCTGAGATTCTCTTTGTTACAATGCTTCCAATTTATATTGGATTCTCCCGTTATCTCCCAAGTGCTAATTCTTTCAAGAAAATATGATTCTTTTCATATCATGTATTAGATTTTCTATTTCATACTGATATCTCCCATATTATCTGAATATAATCTCTCCGATATCCATTGAGCTTCAAAGCTGAAAATCTTTCTGTTGACTTCGATTTTGCACCTAATTTGCGTGATAGGCATAAATATCGCTTCTATGGTCTAACCAGAACCGGAAGACCTACCCAAGAAGCAAACCACTTATAGTTTGTGTGGGTAAGGATTATTTTGGTCTCTTAGTTGAGAAGTGTCAGTTATCACGGGATACTGACAGGGTCGAGCAGAGATAAAATTCAAATGAGAGGGATATATTGAAAGGAGATGGTGGTGCATCAGATCATGCTTTTGTTGTAAAGCTGACTGAATTTATTTCTCAAAAGTGAGCCGAAGGGAGCTTAGTTGAAAAATGCTGAGAGCTGAGTATTGAGAAAGGATTTGAAGAAAATAAAATCCTACATACACTGTGTCTGCTGGGTAAACCACATAATCTATGAATCCCTAGGCGACTTGATATTGAAAAAGACGTCATAGACCCAGTGATGCATACACTTAACCCCATCAACCACTCAGTTATCTCTCAAAAGATTTCTGTTTCAATAATCACGGAGATATTGCTCATCTCTACCGATATATCATTTGGATATTATTGATATTGAAACAAGAAAGACAGTTGCTCCGGTCTCCGACTTCGTTTGATGCACATTGTGTCTAGAGCTGACTATATACACCTTTAGGACACATTGAGTCTGACAGTCTGCGTGACTATAAACTGCTAGTCTAAAGTGACTAAGTCGGAACAAATAAGAGTGATTCTTTCAAGATAAAGGATTTTACGATGACTATTTGGAAATCCTTCCATTGTTAACATCATACCAGCGCTGAATGAAACACCCATACAACAATAATACATATTTTAGTGTAATTAACAATAATTTATACATCAATACTTGCGGAATTAGGGTAGAATTAAAACTTTTACAATTAATGCATCATAAGTGATGCATCCGAATAAACAACTATTGAATCTACAAGGTTACAGGTCATGATCCTGCAAACGAATAGTCAAGGCCAAGAGGTCGACTAACCCAAACCCAACACAATCACCAAAGCATACCGTTAGTCTCGAGTCTACACTTTGAATAACGAGGAAGAATATACTCTTCCCGCTCGATAGTTCAAACCTGCAAAAGGTTAACAACTAAAGGGGTAAACAACAAAAGTTGTTTAGTGAATTCCAGGATTAATATAAATAACAATTAACATGCTAACCATGTATATCCAACACATAATTTCAATCAACTAAAGATATAGGGGCCAAGGATGGCCAATGCCAAGATAGAATGGGATCACCTCATCCTCGTTGAGGACTATCGGTGTCCCACACCAATTATTTACCTATTCGAATTCACAACAAGATGTCTCATCTCACTAAGGACTATTAGCATTCACGACATTTATCAATGTCACATATTCCACCGTCACCGCCCGGCCTAGCCGAGTCAAGGTGAGGACCAACTCAACTCTTGGAATCCACTACACCGCTAGACATAGTCGAGCCAAAGTGGGGATTCCAACGCGTGTCATAGTAGCACGTTGTAACGCTTTTGCAAAGATGCCTTACCAAATCGGCACGTTACATTACCACAGTACGTACTACTAATAACTCCAATTCAAAGGTGTGAACAAACATGCTTGCGGCCCAACGTGTCATAATCATCGCCACGAAGGCGGCCCGTTGCCGTCCTCACATGATGTCAACACCGCCACTAGGATATAACTCATGCTTGCAGCCCAACGTGTCAAAATCATCGCCCGCAGGCGGCCCGTTGCTGTCCTCACACGAGATAATCCCATCCAAATCCAAATACCACATACCCCATGGTCGTCTAGGGTTCCCTGTCAAAGTCGGGAGTGGTATTGCCTCTAGCAAGTACGAGGCTGTCCCTAGCAAGTACGGGACTGTCCCTAGCAAGTACGGGACTTCCGACGGTGCAAGTATGTCGGCATCTGGCATCCAAAAGGGCCAGGAATATTTCATGGATATCCAAAAGGGGTCCGAAACGCATTCCTCAACAATTTAGGGTTCAATATGACTCATGAGAGTCTATATCGGTCCATAAGACCAATTAGAAGAAACCATCTATGTGGTTCTACTAATCATACCGCAACAATGGTTCTAACATATCATCGGGGTCGTTTGACCTTACTAATAAGCCTACCAGTTAAATAGTCCTTTATGCCCGAATCATGATCAATTAGATTGTCACGAAGGCGACCCAATATACAACTTAAAGATTCATGCATATATCTCAACTATTATTAATCAATCACAAAAGTGAGTAGTCCAACCTACTAGGTTAACCAACACGAATTGCCATCTTCCAATCATTGTTATCCATACAAATAAGTAGTTAAGCATACTATATGAGATGCACCACAAACCAATCCACAACAATATCAACTAGCATGGCAATTCATCTTCAATTCATGATGCATGACAACATGTTCAATAAGGCTACAATGAATCCATCTATAACATGTGAATATGCATGATCAAGTAGCATGTCATCAACAAATGCATAAACAACAATTAACATGTAATCATTCATATACATTAGTCCTAGAACTCACAGTGATTGGTTTAGAAGATTCCAATGCCGTCAAATAAAGCCACAATAGCCCGGAGAATGGCTAAAGCTTGCAATCAAACTCCTTTCGAGTCAATTCACCTAGAAGCATTCATAACGCGTACACGTAAGCCCCCGAACACAAGATAAGCCCCTAAGAGTGGGCTAAGGATATTGGGTGATCCAACCGAAAGTACTAAGTTCATATGAGGTCTTAGGAGTTTCGGACTCAATCCAAGGCCCTCAAACCCTTTAAACACTTAATTTAGAGGTGCAACGAACGTATAAGACCCAAGTACCGACCCCCGACCAACCAAAATGATTTTCAAAGACAGCAAGGTGGTCATGGCGCGACCCAGGGGAGGGTAGCGCCGCGACCAGGCTTCTGGCTTGGTCCAACTGCACCATTCAAGCCCCCAATGCTCACCAAAGTCCCTAAAACCTTCGTAAACGTTTTCGTAACTTTGGAGGGACTTTACCAACTTTATTAATAGCATATTAAGGTCACTTAGACACCTCTAAACATATTAGAATGATTTCATAACATTCCATGATTCCATGGAGCTCATACGGACTCCGAACGAGTCCGAAAATGACCGAAAACTCCAACCGACAACACCAAGCTCCAATTGAGCTTGTAATCAATTCTAATCAATTCCATAGCAATATTTGACATATTTAGGCTATTATTAGGTATTAATAATATATTCAAACATTTAATTCAACCCGAAAATGATTAGGAACTCATTGGGGCATTTCACCGAACACTTGGCGTGCGGTTTCGACTTAAAACACCAACTTGAGCCTTTGCTCGATTTTAACCCCAACCAATACTTGAAATCAATAATATAACATCTTTAGACCATTTTACACCATTCAGACACATTTAAATCATGAAAGACCATTCATTCATTTGTATGAACTCTTTTGAGTTCACAAATGGGTTAAAACCCAAATCACCACTTTAAAGCTCCAAATGAGCATCTATTAACTTCCATTCGATTCCATGTTAATATTTAACATATCTAAATCAAGACTTTAGCATATTTATCCTACTAAAACGTCAAACTCAAATCCATAACCCATTAAAGCTCATTTGAGCCCTAGATTGGGTTCCAACCAAAACTAACTCCAACTACCAAGGTAATTACATATTATGGCTCCATTTTGATCATATAACAACATACTAAAAGATTGGAGCCTTTATAAAACATTTCAACAAATACCCATTTAGGGTTTCATTCTTCAAATGAAGAATGGAGAAGAAAGGAGATGAAGTAGGAGATGGGGAAGATGATTATACCTTCAAGGATAACAATGATTGAGAAACCTAAGTTTTAATCTTCACAAATTTGGAGATAAATCTCCCAAAACCTAGCTTCTCCTTTCTCTTCTTCTTTTCCTTCTCTTTTCTTCCAAAGTGAAAGAGCAAAACACACACACACCCCAAGTGTGTGTGTTGGTCGATTATTAAGAGAAAAAGGGTGAGGGGTTTGGCCTTTGGCCACCCCACATCCCCTATCTATCACACCTTTACACAAAACACCCCTCCACTACCCATTTTAAATCTTTCATTTTATAACTACAAAAGTATATTGCTAGATTTATCATTAACTTACATTAGACATAAATGCAAGTACTACTTTCAATAATATGGTTTATTTCATACCCAATTAATTAAATTTCCATGATTCCATAATTATACAAATCACACTATTAAAGATATTTAATTGCCTCTTAATTATTTGGGGTGTTACAATTCTTCCCCCGTTAAAAGATTCCGTCCTCGGAATCCAAAGACTCAACACAATTCAAGGTGATTTAAGGACCACATGTCTTATTACACCGCAAGGCTAATTTGCCATTTTCCACAATATACATAGCCAATGAGCACACAGATATCAACAATTTTTTTTTTTTTTTTTTGCGACCTCACATCCAAACAACAATCACTTCAAATGATTGTGTTTACCCGTAGGACATAATCCTAGTTGCACTACACAACGTACTCCCTCTAGTTCAATTACATGATTTGACCGTGTTAAACGAGCTAATAAGATCCTATACACATAGCATTACCACCATACCACGTGGTATTCAAGCATCTGGTCATATAATCTAGTCACATTAAATGACTTATCATTCTAAATCAACATATTGGTTCAGTTGTTCTCTAAGAACTATTATTCATCCGCTAAGTAGCTTCAATATGCCATTTTTATTTTATTTCAAAATTTTATCACATTACCGACATGTTAGTAGACAAAATTTTTGTTGTATCAAGCAAACAATGATCAATTAAGTGCTCAATTGAGACTTAGAGCTAGTCCACAATCTTTTGCTCAATTTCGACTTAGAGCTAGTCCACAATAGTTTGCTCAATTTCAACTTAGAGCTCATTCACCCTTACTCACAAATTAAGGGTTTATTACCAAATATTCAATTTCTTTGGACAAGTTGGTTCTTACATTTTAAGCAAATATACTCCCCTTTCACAATTTAGGAGTACACACAAATTATCATGTTTATATATCAATGTGATGACACATGTCATCTATTCTACCACAATGATTAACAAAACAATTGTCACTAAACCCCAAAAATCATTATTGGTTTAACCTCATTTATAGTCATTTGACTAATCTTGGAGGCACAAACTGCCCACTTCCCCCGTTGCGCTAACGCAACTCCTAAATTTTCCAGTAAATTTACCATTAACCATCAAACTTTCCTTTTTCATATACAAAATTTAGTTTTATTGGGGAATAATTTTCCACGGCACTGCCATCAAACTTGACACCGCCTAATGCTACTCATAGCAACTAAAATTTTACAAGGAACTTTTGCATCTTAAAGTTCATTTAGGTTTTGGCTTACCAACCGGGTGGTAGTTAAAATGCCACTTATTTACCCGGATTATCAATTTTTAATCAACATTAGTTATTGCTTACTAGCAATAAAATTCATTACTTATATAAAGTCGGGGTGCTATCAGCACCATTTGACTAGACTTCACGTCTACCATTACATAATTATGTCATACTACCACAAGATTGAGGTTGGCTCCCTAATTAAACCAACTTATTAAACATGCATTAATTCCATCTTAACGACAATTTGTCAAAATGATTCAAATAGGACGCAACAACAACATAAAAGCGTCTCAAGGAAACGTTACGAAGATCATAATTGAAAGATGATGGTTCCATTACGAGGAATCATATTCGGCTATGGATTCAGCCTCATCAAGAGTAGCCTTCAATTGAGGGCATTCGCGAATCATGTGGCGCACATAACCACATTCCCGACAAACTAAACACCACATTGGACAATCTAAGTCGAATATGTCACGCCTATCCACATTTATGACACACTAGGTCGTCATTCGAACACTCACATTTAAGAAACTTTATACGCTTCGAAAATCAATGTCGAGATTTAAATCTCGAATATTGAGGCAGAAAAGACACCTCAACGAAGAGTGACCTACAAACGCACATAGGGATCAACTTCCCTCGGGTAAACCACACATAATGGCCAAACTAATTCATTAGGAACTATATTCATAGATCCCATTGGAAAATGGACCTCGCGGTCCTGACAAGACAAATCACACTCGCGGAGTCGAGTACACTTCACAACACACCTGAAGGAAGGAATATCACAATTTTCTTATACAATATTAGATGACCTTAATGTCATAAATCACACAATAAGCATATTTCATTATAGCCCAAGTGACATTAAGCCTATATGGCTAACACAAGACTCTCATGTCAAGCTTCTTATCCTCAATCGACCCAATCGGTCGCTACGCCTATACATTCAAGGTTCAATACATGACGTGGGTACACACGTCTTCAAATTATTTTATACCCAACAACTAGGGTACATTTATTCATATTTCACTCTCAAATCTCCTCCATAAAATTACCATTTTAAAACTGACAATGTCGAATATAGATAATATATATATACTTCAATTGTACATATCATCACGCAAAATTTGCATAAGTCTACCCAAAGTATCCCCATCCTAGGCCAGAGTTCAAACCTATGTTTGTTGTCATAATATTTGCCTAGGTGGGTCAATATAAGCATCATCCAAGGGTTCAAGGGTGAGTATCGTGCACTATACTCAGTCGATGAACTAGTCTCTGATACCAAATTGAAACACCCATACAACAATAATACATATTTTAGTGTAATTAACAATAATTTATACATCAATACTTGCGGAATTGGGGTAGAATTAAAACTTTTACAATTAATGCATCATAAGTGATGCATCCGAATAAACAACTATTGAATCTACAAGGTTACAGGTCATGATCCTGCAAACGAATAGTCAAGGCCAAGAGGTCGACTAACCCAAACCCAACACAATCACCAAAGCATACCGTTAGTCTCGAGTCTACACTTTGAATAACGAGGAAGAATATACTCTTCCCGCTCGATAGCTCAAACCTGCAAAAGGTTAACAACTAAAGGGGTAAACAACAAAAGTTGTTTAGTGAATTCCAGGATTAATATAAATAACAATTAACATGCTAACCATGTATATCCAACACATAATTTCAATCAACTAAAGATATAGGGGCCAAGGATGGCCAATGCCAAGATAGAATGGGATCACCTCATCCTCGTTGAGGACTATCGGTGTCCCACACCAATTATTTACCTATTCGAATTCACAACAAGATGTCTCATCTCACTAAGGACTATTAGCATTCACGACATTTATCAATGTCACATATTCCACCGTCACCGCCCGACCTAGCCGAGTCAAGGTGAGGACCAACTCAACTCTTGGAATCCACTACACCGCTAGACATAGTCGAGCCCAAGTGGGGATTCCAACGCGTGTCATAGTAGCACGTTGTAACGCTTTTGCAAAGATGCCTTACCAAATCGGCACGTTACATTACCACAGTACGTACTACTAATAACTCCAATTCAAAGGTGTGAACAAACATGCTTGCGGCCCAACGTGTCATAATCATCGCCACGAAGGCGGCCCGTTGCCGTCCTCACATGATGTCAACACCGCCACCAGGATATAACTCATGCTTGCAGCCCAACGTGTCAAAATCATCGCCCGCAGGCGGCCCGTTGCTGTCCTCACACGAGATAATCCCATCCAAATCCAAATACCACATACCCCATGGTCGTCTAGGGTTCCCTGTCAAAGTCGGGAGTGGTATTGCCTCTAGCAAGTACGAGGCTGTCCCTAGCAAGTACGGGACTGTCCCTAGCAAGTACGGGACTTCCGACGGTGCAAGTATGTCGGCATCTGGCATCCAAAAGGGCCAGGAATATTTCATGGATATCCAAAAGGGGTCCGAAACGCATTCCTCAACAATTTAGGGTTCAATATGACTCATGAGAGTCTATATCGGTCCATAAGACCAATTAGAAGAAACCATCTATGTGGTTCTACTAATCATACCGCAACAATGGTTCTAACATATCATCGGGGTCGTTTGACCTTACTAATAAGCCTACCAGTTAAATAGTCCTTTATGCCCGAATCATGATCAATTAGATTGTCACGAAGGCGACCCAATATACAACTTAAAGATTCATGCATATATCTCAACTATTATTAATCAATCACAAAAGTGAGTAGTCCAACCTACTAGGTTAACCAACACGAATTGCCATCTTCCAATCATTGTTATCCATACAAATAAGTAGTTAAGCATACTATATGAGATGCACCACAAACCAATCCACAACAATATCAACTACCATGGCAATTCATCTTCAATTCATGATGCATGACAACATGTTCAATAAGGCTACAATGAATCCATCTATAACATGTGAATATGCATGATCAAGTAGCATGTCATCAACAAATGCATAAACAACAATTAACATGTAATCATTCATCTACATTAGTCCTAGAACTCACAGTGATTGGTTTAGAAGATTCCAATGCCGTCAAATAAAGCCACAATAGCCCGGAGAATGGCTAAAGCTTGCAATCAAACTCCTTTCGAGTCAATTCACCTAGAAGCATTCATAACGCGTACACGTAAGCCCCCGAACACAAGATAAGCCCCTAAGAGTGGGCTAAGGATATTGGGTGATCCAATCGAAAGTACTAAGTTCATATGAGGTCTTAGGAGTTTCGGACTCAATCCAAGGCCCTCAAACCCTTTAAACACTTAATTTAGAGGTGCAACGAACGTATAAGACCCAAGTACCGACCCCCGACCAACCAAAATGATTTTCAAAGACAGAAAGGTGGTCATGGCGCGACCCAGGGGAGGGTAGCACCGCGACCAGGCTTCTGGTTTGGTCCAACTGCACCATTCAAGCCCCCAATGCTCACCAAAGTCCCTAAAACCTTCGTAAACGTTTTCGTAACTTTGGAGGGACTTTACCAACTTTATTAATAGCATATTAAGGTCACTTAGACACCTCTAAACATATTAGAATGATTTCATAACATTCCATGATTCCATGGAGCTCATACGGACTCCGAACGAGTCCGAAAATGACCGAAAACTCCAACCGACAACACCAAGCTCCAATTGAGCTTGTAATCAATTCTAATCAATTCCATAGCAATATTTGACATATTTAGGCTATTATTAGGTATTAATAATATATTCAAACATTTAATTCAACCCGAAAATGATTAGGAACTCATTGGGGCATTTCACCGAACACTTGGCGTGCGGTTTCGACTTAAAACACCAACTTGAGCCTTTGCTCGATTTTAACCCCAACCAATACTTGAAATCAATAATATAACATCTTTAGACCATTTTACACCATTCAGACACATTTAAATCATGAAAGACCATTCATTCATTTGTATGAACTCTTTTGAGTTCACAAATGGGTTAAAACCCAAATCACCACTTTAAAGCTCCAAATGAGCATCTATTAACTTCCATTCGATTCCATGTTAATATTTAACATATCTAAATCAAGACTTTAGCATATTTATCCTACTAAAACGTCAAACTCAAATCCATAACCCATTAAAGCTCATTTGAGCCCTAGATTGGGTTCCAACCAAAACTAACTCCAACTACCAAGGTAATTACATATTATGGCTCCATTTTGATCATATAACAACATACTAAAAGATTGGAGCCTTTACAAAACATTTCAACAAATACCCATTTAGGGTTTCATTCTTCAAATGAAGAATGGAGAAGAAAGGAGATGAAGTAGGAGATGGGGAAGATGATTATACCTTCAAGGATAACAATGATTGAGAAACCTAAGTTTTAATCTTCACAAATTTGGAGATAAATCTCCCAAAACCTAGCTTCTCCTTTCTCTTCTTCTTTTCCTTCTCTTTTCTTCCAAAGTGAAAGAGCAAAACACACACACACCCCAAGTGTGTGTGTTGGTCGATTATTAAGAGAAAAAGGGTGAGGGGTTTGGCCTTTGGCCACCCCACATCCCCTATCTATCACACCTTTACACAAAACACCCCTCCACTACCCATTTTAAATCTTTCATTTTATAACTACAAAAGTATATTGCTAGATTTATCATTAACTTACATTAGACATAAATGCAAGTACTACTTTCAATAATATGGTTTATTTCATACCCAATTACTTAAATTTCCATGATTCCATAATTATACAAATCACACTATTAAAGATATTTAATTGCCTCTTAATTATTTGGGGTGTTACACTGAACGTGGCTCACATAGATCATGTCTATTGTGCAAACAGGAATCCTATGTGGACCTGGACTCGTTATCTCACAAAATGAATGTGTTTCATTTTCCCCAAAGTTGAAAAGCTTTGTTTTTGTTCTAAAAAGATGTAATTTCAATTCGAGGGGGAGTGAAATTTTTAAGGGGGAGTGAGATAGATTTGTTTAGTATAGGGGAGAAGATATCAGTTTGAGGGGGAGAAAATCAATTTTTAATAATTTCTGAGTTGTAATTGTTGTTGTATTTCTTCTACTATATATTCAATGCATTAATGTCTCTGGAGAGTTTTGCATGATGTTCATAATTCTTATGATCATCATGAGGGGGAGAAAAGCTAGAGTTCCAACGGTTGAGTAGATTGAAGACAACTGAAGACAAATGCAACAACTTATCAAGATAATTGATCAAGGGAGACATTCAAAAGATATTCAAGATTCAAGGGGGAGTGCGTTTAAAGAGAAGATCAGAGATAAAAAGGCTTGAGGATCAGAGAGAGACAAGTGAAGACCATAAGATTTAGAGATCAAAGAAAAGAAGAAGATTCAAGAAAAGAATCAACCTGAATAGAACTTTAATTGAAAATTATTTTCATCTCTAAGGGGGAGATTGTTGGGTACAATTATAAATAGAGTTGAAAACAATATTTTGTAATAGTTCAGGGTTGGTTTTGTAATTACTGAGGATTTCAGATTACACGAACAAGGAGACTAGTAGAAGGATTGCTTATCAAGAAATCTCAAGAACATTCATGTAATATCTTTCTACTCAATTAAAGCATTCAACTGATTGTGTTTATGATAATTGTTCATATGTTTGTGTTTAATGTTGATTGAATTGCATGAAATCTGAAATTACAGAGGGTTGGAATTTTAGAAAATAAAATCTAAGGAATGAAACTTGAGGATTGGTGAGCTACATTATAAACCCATAACCCCTATCTATAATGATGAAATCATAGTATTTTATTATATTTATGATACATTAACTCAAATTTGTTATTTAAACTGTGTTCGCGAATTGAGTTTAAATTCAAGCATATTAATCATGCCATTATAATAAAAAATTGTGTGTTGTGTGTGTATTGTGCGTTAGAGCATAGGTGTGCCATCGGTGCAAGCTTGCTTGACTACTAATCGCTAGACCGTGAGTTTGGGTACACTTGACTATCAGTTGTTGGGCGTGGTATACGCCATAATATATTGTGTTATAATCCGTCAAAAATTGTATATTGTTAAGCTTGTTGAACTCTGACATGACATATATTCTACATGTTTCATTTTTTTTTATCTAAAAGAGTGTTACCAGGTTACGATTTACCCCGAGGGCATCGAACCATTGCCTCAAGTGTACCCAGTCTAATTGTTTTTATCCATGATCAGTTTCGAAACATCCCCCGAACCATCTCTTATTGAAACCCCATGGTTGTATATGTTTCGTTTTATGTTTTTAAATTTAGAGTTAAGTATCATTTAAACTATTCAACTATCATTTTTTTTTATTTAGTCACTATACTATTTTTTGTATACACATTTAGCCATTAAACATTTTTTTATTGATATAACTACTGAAAATTATCTTGATTTGGTCACCAAACTATCATATTTTACACCGATTACCAATTAGTTTTATTCATTTTACCTAAAGTAGAACAATAAACAAAAGTTTAGTGACTAAATCAGAATGAAAAACGGTTTAATGATTAAACGAGACGAATCTGAAATTTGAATGGTTAAAATGATACTTAATCCTTAAATTTATTACTCATTTCGTTAAACGTTTTTATGAAAATTCAAATATATTATTATGACCGTGAAAATTTGCTTCAACATAATATTATAGAATATAGACAAAATTACATAAATGGTCTGTATGGTTTATATGGAATTACGGTTTTGGTCCCTGAAAGAATTTTATTGCACCACAAGTCCCTAAAATCGAAAAGTTGTAACATTTTTTTGTCACTGAAACTAACGGCGGTTAACTTGCACCATTAGTCTCAGGGGCATTTTTGTCATTTTGACTTTCAGGGACCATTTGTGTAATTTTTATACTTTTTATTATTAATTCTTTTTTTCTTTATGTTATAATTTACTTTCACACACACATAGTATTTCTGTTGGGTACAATTATAAATAGAGTTGAAAACAATATTTTGAATAGTTCAGGAACTTTATTGTGAATACACAATAGTTGTAAATTGTGTATATATATATATAGTTCAGTTGACAAAACGAATCTCAGATTACACATACACAGTACACGGTTGCATGTTAAATAATAGAGAGAGTGTTGTGCAAGTCACCAAGAACTCAATGTAATATTCTTCTCTAATTTAATCATTCAATATATTGTGTTTGTTTGTGATAATTCTTCATATGTTTATGTTTAATGTTGAATGAATTGCATGAAATCTGAATTCACAATTGGTATCAGAGCCAAATATGGCTAAATTTGAGTGAATTTGAATCTGAATTTTGAAAATTATTTGAACAGTGTTACATTCGAAATTTAAAAATTTCAGAAAATCATTTGTGGATTTTGATTTTGTGGATGAAATGGAATAAATTTTGGATCGAAGGTGCGAAATTTAATGGCGAATTTGATGATATAAGCATCAAATAATATCTCCAAACACAAATTTTAATTTTGATTTTTCTGAATTTTTGAAAAAGTTTGTGATCTTGAGGTTTTTGGTCGATTTTTGATTTTTAATCGAGAATTAGCCAAAGTGATTTCACAAAAGTTGTTTCTGCTACTAAAATGAACCTTCGAAATCAATTTGAGGTCATTTCATAGATTTTTGTTGAAAAAGTTTGGATCTGTCTTGTTTTTGTTGAAAAATGATAAAACTCGGGCATAACTAAATTCATAGTGTCATTCGAGTTTTATAAAGAAGGCATTCGAGTTTTATAAAGAAGGCATTCGAGTTGATCAAAGAGAGTAAATTGAGGAACTTTATATTCTATTCGAGTTTCATGCTTTATTATCCGAGTTTCAAGCTTCATTAATCGAGTTTCAAACTTCATTAATCGAGTTTTAAGTTGTATCATTCGAGTTTTAAGACAATATCATTCGAGTTTGTTGCCAAGTACTTCGAGTTTTGTTGTGATACATTCGAGTTTCATTCATAACCATTCGAGGTTCATACTTTATCATTCGAGTTTTATAAAGCTTCATTCGAGTTTCATTCATAACCATTCGAGTTTCAACCTTCTTCAATCGACTTTTATTTAGCTTCAATCGAGTTTTATTAAGCTTCAATCGAGTTTTATTATGCTTCATTCGAGATTGATTATTAAGCATTCAAGTTTTGACTATTTGACCTTTGCTGCTTAAATTGACCATAACTTTTGACTGGAACATCGTTAGAAGGCCTACCATACGTCAAATCGAATCTTGAAAAGAGATCTGGATTTTTAGAATAGGCATAGCCGGTTCGGTAAATTTTCGAGGCCCAATTCTACTCCAGAAAAAAGTTACGGGCATTTTTCTGCAGAAAATCTAAAATTTCAACGTCAAAAGTCAAATCAGAGCTGATTTTTAACAAATTTAATCATTCAAGATTCATTTTTCTTTAATCAAGATTCATTCAAATTTTCTTAAGTCCATAAAAGATCTTGGAAGTTCATTTTTCTGCAATTCATAATGGAATATGAAAAATTTTCAAAGTCTGAGCTGATTGAAAAACTTACTGAATCTGAAAAGATTCGTAAGAACAATTACGACATTCTTGTTCAGTTAAATACTGATAAAGCTCTTGCTTTATGTGATGTATCAATACAGAAAGAAGAAATTCAGAGCTTAAAAGTCAAACAAAATTCTGAGAGTACAACTCTTAAATTGAAAATATCTGAATTATCAAAAGAACTTGACGATTCGAAACGAGCAAATTTTCAGAATGCAACTCAACTGAATATCTTTTGCCTGAAAGATATGATCTTTAAAAGAAAGTTAAAGATCTTGAAGAATTACTTTCCAAGACAAATCATACTGATCAAAGTTGTGTTTTAAACAAATTTGAAGAATTTGCTCTTGAAAACGAGTTGTCTTTAACTAAAGATTCACTTGAGAAGGAAATACATGAGTTCTTACTAAAAGAACAAGATTTTAAAGCTAAATCTAAATTGTTTGAAGATGAAAGAAAGATGCTTTTAATCAAAGAACAATCTTTTAAAACTGATTTCCAATCATTTAATAATGACAGAAATTCTTATTTGGTCATTATCAAAGGATTTGGAGACTAGATACTTCATCTTTCTAAACAATTCAGTAAATTTCATTCTTCAAAAGAATCAGAGGTTAAAGATCCTTCAGTTTGTTCAAAATCTAAAGTTGATCAATTTGATTTATCTACAGAAAGTGAAAATAATCCAACTGAATTTTCTAAATTTGATTCTTCTTCAGCTCTTAAACTTAAACTTGAGTATCTGTTAAAGATACACAGAGGCAAAGACACAATTGTTGAACAACTTCCGGTCAAGATTTACACTAGTGAATCTTCGAAGTCAAACTTTCCTAAAGTTTCTGATAATACTAGTCATTCTAATCAGAAAACATTTTCACAGAAAAATACCAAGTATTATCAGAAACAGACAAGAACCGGACAGTTTTTCAAAAAGAAGAGTTCGCAAAAGTCTGATCATTCAAATTCAAGTTTCTTTAGAATTTCAGATATTCAATTTTCTCATACTCAAAGAAATTTGTTTTCTGCTTTTGAAAGAGAAGATGATAGTTATAACTTGCAATGGGTACCTAAACCCAAGTACAAGTGGGTACCAAAACCCGTTTTGAAATGGGTACCCAAGAGCGCTAACAAGTCTGGATCCAAATCTGTTTGGATACCAAAGACATCTTAAATTTTGCAGGTTATAGGTTTCTTATCATTTCAGATAAGAACCCGTTCTTCATTTCAACAGGCTCTTGATTACTTCTGATCAAGACCCAGTCTTCAGTTTTGTAATGGCTCCTGTTTAGTTCAGGACTCGTTCTTCAGTTCAAAAGGTTTCTGTACATCTCAGTTCAGAACCCGGTCTTGAGTTCTCGAATGGCTTCCAAATCATTACAGATTGGAACATGCACTTCAAAGAAATGATATCTACTTATTTTCATGTAGAATCCATTCAAATGGTTTTCAGTTACATCAGACTGAAACCCGAGCTTCCGCACCAAAGGCTTCTAATCATTCCAGATTAGAACCCAATTCTGAAAGACAAATCTTTCTGGAATTTCTGCCCTGCATTCAACTCTGATGCTGAATTGACAAAGAGGGAGTTTTATTTTTATAATTTTTTGCTCCTGATTTCATTTATATGAGTTGACTAACAGTGTGTGCTTATTTCCAGGGGGAGTTTCAGACATTCTTTGACGCTGAAATTTTTCACAAAAGTTGTGTGTGATTTTCATGAAAATATTTGATGCACACATAAAATATTGTTTTTGAGCTGAAAAGAGAATTTTACATCTGATTCTCTGAATTTTTCATTGAGGTTAATTGGTCTAATCTCTTTGACTTTCATAATCTCATCTCTTTGTTACAACTCTTTCAACTCATACTGGATTCTCCCATTATCTCCAAAGTGATAATTCTTTCAAGAAAACCTGATTCTTTTCATATCATATATCAGCTTTTCCATTTCATTCTGATATCTCCCAAATTATATGACTATAATCTCCGATATCACATAATTTCTGATATCCCTTGAGCTTTAAAGCTGAAAATCTCTCTGCTGACTCCGATTATGCACCAATATGAGTGATAGGCATAAATATCGCTTCTATGGTCTAACAAGAACCGGAAGACCTACCCAAGAAGCAAACCAACTATAGATTGTGCGGGTGAGGGTTCTTTAGGTTTATTAGTTGAGAAGTGTCAGTTATCACGGGATACTGACAGGGTCGAGTAGAGATAAAATGTAATTGAGAGGGATATTGATATTGAAAGGAGATGGTGGTGCATCATATCATACTTTTACTATAAATCTGACTGAATTTATTTCTCAAAAGTGAGCCGGAGGGAGCTTAGTTGAAAAATGCTGAGTGCTGAGAGTTGAGAAAGGATTAAAAGAAAAGAAAATCCTACCTAAACTGTGCCGGTTGGGTAATCCGCATAATCTATCAAGCCCTAGACGACTTGATATTGAAAAAGACGTCATGGACCCAGTGACGCATGCACTTAACCCCACCAACTACTCAGTTATCTCTCAAAAGATTTCTGTTTCAATAATCATGGAGATATAACACATTTCTATCGATATATATTTGGATATTATTGATATTGAAACAAGGAAGCCAGTTGCTCCGGTCTCCAATTTCATTTGATGCACATTGTGTCTAGAGCTGATTATATACACTTTTAGGACACATCGAGTCTGACAGTCTGCGTGACTATAAACTGCTAGTCCAAAGTGACTAAGCCAGAACAAATAAGAGTGATTCTTTCATGATAAAGGATTTCACGATGACTATTTGGAAATCCTACCAGTGTTAACATCACGCCAGCGCTGAAAGTAGGTCACATAGATATTGTCTATTGTGCAAACAGGAATCCTATGTGGTCCTAGACTCGTTATCTCACAAAATGAATGTGTTTCATTTTCCCCAAAGTTGAAAAGCTTTATTTTTGTTCTGAAAAGATGTAGTTTCAATTCGAGAGGGAGTGAAATCTTTGAGGGGGAGTGAGATAGATTTGTTTATTAGAGGGGAGAAGATATCAGTTTGAGGGGAGAAAATCAATTTGTAATAAATTCTGAGTTGTAGTTGTTGTTGTATTTCTTCTACCATATATTCAATGCTTTAATGTCTCTGAAGACTTTTGCATGATATTCATAATTCTTATTATCATCATGAGGAGGAGAAAAGCTAAAGTTCAGTTGTCGTTGAGTAGATTGAAGTCAATTGAAGACAATTGTTACATCATCTCAAGACAATTGATCAAGGGAGAGAATCGAAAGCTATTCACGATTTCAAGGGGGAGTGTGCTTTCAAGAAAAGAGAAGATCAGAGAAGAGCTTTCAAGAAAAGAGAAGATCAGAAAAGAAGAGTTGTGAAGATCAGAGAGAGACAAATAAAGAAGAAGATTGTATCAGAAGATTCATAGTAAAGAAGAAGATTCAAGAAAAGATTCAACCTGAACAGAGAACTTTAATTGAAAATTGTTTTCATCTCTAAGGGGGAGATTGTTGGATACAATTATAAATAGAGTTAAAAACAATATTTTGTAATAGTTCAGGGACTTTATTGTAAATACAGAATAATTGTAAATTGTGTGTATATATATATATATATATATATATATATATATATATATATATATATATATATATATATATATATATATATATATACATAGTTCAGTTGACAAAACGAATCTCAGATTACACATACACAGTACACAGTTGCATGTTAAATAGTAGAGAGAGAAGAAGTGTTGTGCAAGTCACCAAGAACTCAATGTAATATTCTTCTCTATTAATCATTCAATATATTGTGTTTGTTTGTGATAATTCTTCATATGTTTATGTTTAATGTTGAATGAATTGCATGAAATCTGAATTCACAATTTCTTTCTTTTTTATCATTTAATTATCAAAATTTAACATTTAATTTTTTATTCCGTTTGTTTTAATTATTAATTTTTATTTGTATGTTTATTGTTATTATTAATGTTAACTTTTTTTTTTGTATAAAACTATAATTATTTATTTAAAATTATTTAAGATTTCTTTTTTATCATTTAATTATACAAATATTTCTCTATTCTTTTTATCATTTAAGAAAAATAAAATAAAAATTAGTTTTAGTTTTTTCCGTTTGGAAAATCTAAAATCGAAATAAATTATTTCTTTTCTCTATTAAAAAAATTGAAAATAACGATGTGTTGAAACTTTTTTCATTTGAAAAATGAATATATTCGAAATGGTTCATTGTTTCTTAATTGCAGAAACTTAATAAAATAAAAAATAAGAATAGTTCATCTTCTTTTATCGAAAAAAATTAAAATCAGTATGATTCGTCATTTTTTGATCGAAAAAATAAAATTTAGAGTGGTTAGTCTTTTTTTTTGTTTGTAAAAATCAAAATAAATATGGTTTGCGTTTTTTGTTCAAAACAATCAAAAATTAATATGATCTTAATTTTTTCGATAAAAAATATGAACCATTCTGATATTTTATTTTTCAAAAGAAATAACCATCCCGATTTTTAATTAAACGTAGATAAAACAATAAATACAATTTTAGTTTTTGATAAAAAACAACAAACTATTCGGAATTTAATTTTTTTGATTAAAGAGCAATCAACCTCTTCAAATTTTGAATTTTCAAACCATTTAGAATTAAAATGTATTAGTAAGTATTTGCAATTAACCCTATGGTCCCTATGGTCAATATGAAATTTTGGTACGGAGTCTCCGATGAATGGAAATTGAATAGATCTGGGTTTAATCCGGCCAAATCTACAAGCCAAATCTACAAGCCAAATCTACAAGATTAACAGATAGATATCTGGGAATCATCATAGTCGCTATCCTTGTAGCGTCACAACGTGTTTCAGGCGATGAAAATTGCCGGAACACGACGGTAAGTGGGGAAAATGATGAAGTTTATGGTTCCGTTACCGGTTCTATCTCAATCACAGAAGGTAGTGAAAAGAAGGTGTTCAGAACTGCCGGAGAGGATAGCGGCCTGAGGAAATCATACAGACGGCTGGAGCGTTTAGGGATTTGAATTGGGAAGAGGCGATGCTGGAGGTCGAAGAGTTGGTGGTGTATCAGGACAATGGTTGAGAAGGGGGTAGTACAATTTAATGGCAAGGTGACCAGCAATACTTGGATGAACATTGTAGTAGTAATAATAATAATAATAATAATAATAATAATAATAATAATAATAATAATAATAATAATAATAATAATAATAATTTGAATAAATTGTAAAAAGGTCATTTATTCTTAAAAAGATAAAAATACCCTAGACTTAATGACATAATTTAGCGGATTCCGTTAGAAAGGACATTAATTACAACTTTTTGGTAGTTAAAAATCAACTAAAAAAAAAAAAGACCACCAAAACTACAATTTAAATTTAGTTAAAGACTCATCATTATGTTATGTTATATAGCCTGAGCCTCTGGTGGCAATTCGACAAAACTAGTTTAAATATGATTTTAGACCAAGAAAACCACAAAACCCAAAAAAACCGTACACAAAGCCCCTGACCAGAAGTCAGTAGAAGTCACATAAAGCTTCGATTTTGATTCCGAAATCAACTTTTTTTTTTTTTGATTCATTATCTATCTCCTCGACAACAACACCACTAGTAATTTGCTAGCCGGCCGATGGAAGAAAGCGGAGGAGCAGCCGCCGTCACCACCACCACCACCGGCAATGACGAAGTTAAAGATGCTGGTGTCGCCGGTACCATCAAGATCAAAGTATCTCATGGTTCCAACACTTTCGACGTCTTAATCCCCCCTCAATCCACTTTCGGTACAACTCCTTTTTTTACTTGCAAAATCCAGTTGTTTATATTAGTGGTAATATGTTTGTATAATTATATTGGTGTTAATATGTGTTTCTGTTGGATATAAAGATTATACATAGCATCTATTACATATATAATGGTAGCCTTTATACGGAAACAATTTGGTTCTTTCAAAATGAATCAAAGACGGTGTTAGATTGTTGGTCATAATCTGCCTAAATGGGTATTTGTTGTTCCTGTTGATTTTCACAATACAACATGGTATCAGAGCTTGTAATCATCTGCTGGTCTGTTTGTTCTATAATTTTCTCTTCTTTCGATTGATTGATCAATTTTTGCTTCATCTCTCCTAATTTTTTCACCTTTTGCACGCCACCTGTTTTTGTTTTTATGTGAATGAACAATGGCTGTATCAACAGCTTCTAAAATTTTTGATGGTTCTGGTTTTGGATCATGGAAGAAGGCCATGTCAGCCAAAAAAAAAACTTGGTTTTGTTACGGGAACAGTCATCAAACCTTAAGAAGGAGCTTCTGATTTTGCTCCATGGAAGCGTTGTAACGACATGGTGACCTCTTGGCTTTTGAATGTTTTATCTAGAGACATAGCTGATAACGTTATTTAGACTCTGCTCACACAATTTGGAAGGAACTAAATGATAGATTTGGTCAAGCCAATGGCACTAAGATGTTTCAACTCCAGAAAGATATTGTGTTATATTCTCAAGGAACTAGTGACATAGCCGCTTATTACACACAAATCAAAAGATTTTGGGATGAGTTCATTCAATGACCTTTCTGATTTTCCTAGTTGCACCTATGGTTCAGCCAAGGTTTTGGCAAAATTTCAAGAAGACCAACATTTATTTTAATTTCTCATGGGCCTTAACAGCGATTACAACACTGCCAGGGACAATATTCTCATGATGCAGCCTCTACTGAGTATTAGTCAAGCATATAATATGCTTATCCATGATGAAAAACAGAAGGAATTCCACTCTTCTACTTATTTTCTTTCTGATTCACCTTCTATGCAAAATCATTGTAAGGGTGGTGGTAGTGAAAGTAAACGGTCTGTGATTTGTAGCAACTGTAAAAAATCAGGTAATCATGTGAGAAAATGTTACAGTATGATAGGTTTTCCGAAGGATTTTAAATTCAATAAGAACAAGAGATTTGCTGGAAATACTATTGGGGACTAGCTTTGTCAGATAAGCCAGACTACTCACTCCATGAAATCTTTATGCCTGGTTTGACATCTGATCAATATCATCATCTTATGCTTTGCTTAACAAACCTCAAATGTTGGGATATTATTCAGTTCACTCTTCTATGAATTTTGCAGGTAAGGTTTCTTGCATTTTTCATAATTCGGAGAACTCTGTTGGTTAAACAAATGGATCGTTTAGTGTAGTTTGTTTGAGCAGCAGGAAGAAACAGCAGGGAAGTTTACATGTAACGAAAAGAACTATATCAAACAATCTGCTGCTAACTCTTTTAAATAGAAGGAACGAACAACTAATGAATGATGAGAATATATTATATAGTGGGAAAATTTATTGCCACCAACTGCTCCCTGATGTTTACCAATTCCAACTACTTTGCTGGAAATTTGGACTCCTCCAACAGGCGGATATATTCGGTCATTGGACTTGGGTCAACCTGGACTGTAACCGACCCAGGACAAATTGCTGACCGAATTGGAACCCCTTAACCCAGGCTTGGTTCGAGTTTAAGTACTACAAGCTTCTTACACATCTCCACGTTACTTATCCTTGTTAATGCCTTAGCCAGTATGTCTACTTCTGCTCCTTCGTACTTATAAATTCCACTGTGGTTAGACCATCCTCAACACATTCTTGAATGTAGTAAAACTTCATATTGATTTGTTTGCTTCTTCTGTGGAACACCGGATTCTTCATCAACGCGATTGCTGCTTTGTTGTCGACGTAAAGTTTGACCGGTCCTCCTTTTTACCTTGTCATTTCGAACAACAAATTTTCCAACCAAATGGCATGGCAAGCAGCTGCCATGGCCGCCGTAAACTCTGCTGCACAAGTTGGCAGTGCTACTGTCCTTTGTTTTTGTGACTGCCATGTGGTGATGTTCTCCCCAAGATAGAAAGCCATGCCACCGGTGCTTTTTATAATCATGGCGTCCCCGCCTAAATAACTGTCTGAAAACCCGACAAGTCTTTCGTCCCCTTGACCTTGGCCTTACACAATGCCATAATCCAATGGACCTTTCACGTAACACAGAATTTGCTTCAATGCCTTTTGGTGTAGGTTTGTTGGTCTTTCCATATGTAGACTAATCTACCAACCGAAAATGACAATCCAGGTCGAGTGTGAGTTAAGTACCTCAACCTCCCCACAAGTCGCCTAGATTCGGTGGGATCAACCGGTTCCCCATTCACGTTTTTCTCCAGTTTTAGCTTTGGATCCATCATTCATGGGACAAGCTGTCTTTGTCTACAAATATGAGATTACAAGCTGATTAGGGTCTACCTTCACAATATCTTAGTGCTTACAAAAGACTAGTTGGTAAATTGAATTTTGATTTGGCATATTTTGTCCAACATTTCAGTCAATTAATGTTGATCCTAGACAAACTCATTGCGATCCAACTCTTCATATACTCAAGTACCTCAATAAGAATCCTTCTCAATGCATTTTTTTTCTCAACTCCAGTTCAGATTTTTCTCTCCTAGCTTATTGTGATTCTGATTGGGCTTCGTGTCCTGATTCAAGAAGAAACATTAGCGGTTTCTTCATAACCCTTGGTGGAAGCCCAATCTCTTGTAAGTCAAAGAAACAAGCTACCATTTCCCTCTCATCGGCAGAGGCAGAAAACCAAAGCATGAGAAATGTAACCGCTGAACTTACATGGTTGACTAGATTGCTGCACGGGCTTCACATTCAGTCGGTCATTTCGGCCCCTTTTAAATGTGACAGCCATTCTACAATATCTATTGCTAAAAATCTGGTTTTCAAGGAGTGTACCAAACACGTGGAAATAGATTGTCATTTTGTTCGAGATCAGCTAGAAGCAGGTCTCATTAGCCTCCATCATGTTCCATCCAAGCAACAACTCCAAATCTCTCCCTCGACATCCCTGCTACGACTAGGGGTGTTATTCGGGCGGGTTAAACGGGTTTCGGGTTATTCGGTTCGGGTTATTCAGGTATGATGGTATATGTTAACTACCCAAACCCGAACCAAATAAGAGAACGGGTTAATCGGTTTTGGGTTAAATGGGTATCGAGTTATTCAGTTAGGGTTAAATGGGTTAATCGGTTTTAGTATTAAAATAGAATCCTCTATAAAATGGTTTAAATGAGTTAAATGAGTTGTGTAAAATGGGTAGAACGGGTTAAGCGGGTTAAAAAGTTTAAAATTAAGTATTTAAATATTTATATTCTATATATGGGGAATCGTTGAAGAGTTGAAAAGAGACATGTTTTTGGTTTGTAAAATAAATATGTACATCTTTACTAAAGTAGACGCAAGATGGAATGATATATTATTATTATTAATTTTTTAAGTATTGATATATGGGTTATTCGGGTTATTTGGGTAACCCGAATTTTTTACTTCCCACCCGATACCCGAAACGAAACCCTATTCGGTTACCATTTAACCCGATTAACAAACCCGAAAACCGAATAACCCGACCCATTTAACCCAAATAAGGTTCGGTTCGGGTGGGTTATTCGGGTTCGGTTATTTTGCACACCCCTAGCTACAGCATCATGGGCAAGTTGGGGCCTTGGGGGTTGCGTCACCCTCCAACTTGAGAGGAAGGGGGTGTTGAAAATGAAGATTATGCCATTTAGTCTTAATCTTATTTGTTATATCACCTATGTGATTTTTTTATAGAAATTTGTTACACTGTTGTTTTTCTATGGTTCACAGTTCTGTCTATTTAGAATAGATTCATAGCATCTTGTGCATATATAGTGGTAGCCTGTGTACAACAGTCATTTAATTCTTTTTCAACTACAATCAAGGATGGCGTTAGTCATAAATTTGACCTAAATGGGTATTTCTTGTTCCTGTTGAATTTCACAAAACAACGGTATCCAACTTCAAAATTGACCTAAAGCGTCTTCAATCTCCTAAACCTAACACACACACATATCAGTTGTAGTAAATTATTTGTAGTTTAATTTGGTTAATGTTTCGTACAATCAGAAGTAACTTCTTTGATAATCGAAAGTGATATACGTACTTCCTTTTGGTGAATTTATGTCTTATGCACCTAGATCATTTAGTTATGGTTAATATGTAATTTAGCTTCTTGATTTTTTAATATTTTCTTTGGTTTTGCATGCTTCAGTGGTCCAATGGCCCCCCAAAAATAGAGACCTTGATACTTGTAAAGAGGGTTTACCATTTGGCATGGTGGACACTTTTGAGTCTATTAGGTTGTGTTTGGTAGAGGGAATCGAAAAAAAGGAAATGAAGACAAATTATTAGTTGAGAGACTTGAATTGTATATAGAAATTCTTTCTGAATTCTCAACTTGTATCAATATATATGCTCAATGTTGCAAAAGTCGTTAGGCGGTAGTCAGCCGGCCGACCGGGGACTAGCGACTAATCGGCCTAGGCAGGGAGTATTCAGGGAGTAATCGTATTGATATATTTGTATGTAAATTTCAGAATTTACCTACATATTATACATTTATGCATGTATGTATGTGTATATATACCAAATAAATAGTAACATAAATATAAGTATAGTATAATTATAATAATAAAAATGCTTAAGTACATTATTAAATTTAAATTGTAAAGAATTTAATACATTTAATGCAGTTAATATCAAGTGTAAAATTTAACCTGCTCTTATAAGGCTATAGCACCAACAAGCCCCTTACGTTATTTAATGCATTTAATGTATTTAAAAATCTCAATAAAGAGAAACCAATAGTCATAGGAAACCAACAGTCACTGAAAACCAAACGACAATACATAGATGCAGAGAACAAGCTTTCATTCTTCATTCTCTCACTTAACCCCTCTCTCTCTATCTATCACATCTTTTTCTCTCTGTAACCCATCGAAGAACCACGACTACCCTAACAGCAACACACCACCACCAGACACACTCTCTCGCCATCGCTCTCTTTCTGCACACCATCATTCTACACCGTCCCTGTCCAGCTCGAAGAAACCAAATCACAAATCAAAGAGCACTTGAGGCTGGAATCGACAGATCAATCTAGGCCGGAAGCAATCAAGAGAGTATGGAATCGATCTCCATAGCAATCGAGAAGGCTGGAATTGACAGGCTGTAATCTGTCATGAAAGATTTGGACCAATTTGGTCCGACTTGGTCCGCCTAGCCCGCCTAGCTCCGCCTCCGACTAATCGGCCGCCTAGGCCGATTTTTACAACACTGGCTAAAATTCAATTCTTTCAGTTCTCTAGCAATGGTGGAGAATTAAGTAGAGGCTAAAATTGGGGAAAGAGGATTAGAATAACCATATGGTTATTGTATTTTCAAATTTCATGGTCTATAAAACCACTGATTTTATCCTCAATTCTATTCTTCTCGATTCTCTCTACCAAACGCAGCCTTAGTGTATTCAGTCAATGCATTAAAATTTAAAGACATTCTCTTAATTCTAAAGCAAACGCAACAAATTCTTTCTTGGATTGTTCTTAAATAAGTGTTAGGTCTTCCCTTTTGGCAAACTTTGGTAATCATTACCAAAAAAAAAGGTTTGTTTTGCAACATTGACTTTGATAGATAAGATTCCTTTATTTTGATTACTGAGTGACATGTTAGGTGTTATATTGCAATATTGCAATTAGAGGGCGTTTGGTAAGGTGGAATCATTGGGAATGTAATCGTTTAGTTTACAAGCTTTCGTTAAAATTGTAATGACACATAAATATAGATTGGCATGGAAAATGATGAAAATAACATAAAAACTCCATTCCCCTTCCATGTTTTTGGTAAGGATAGGAAAGAAAGTTGTATCAAAAATTTAAAATTAATTCCCCACTCCTTTCAATTGGTAATTAGGGCTCTCATTACAAGATAAAAATATCTTGTAAACCTCACATGTTTCCATTCTCTCGATCCCACCATACCAAACACATCCGTAGAAGTTCAAGAACTTTGTTGCTGGTATAATAGTCATGTAATTTAGTTATGAACTTCTTCATACTCATAAATTATAAAAGAAGTTACATGCATATGGAATAACCATTTGACCATATAACTCCAAATGATTTTGAATTATAGAGTCTTAAGTATTTGTTGTATTCATTTTCGTAAAATGATAGTATATCTTCATGTTTCCTCTTTACATAGTAGTACATAAGGGACTAGATGTTTGCAATGCTTATGTATGAAACATTAGAAAGGTTTCGGATGACAATGTCTCAGGTGAGTGATGTTTGAAGTTTGAATTATGATCCGAGCTCTAATGATGGTATCACATGTAAGATTTTGAGACGAGGTTAATTTTTCATTTTAATATCGGACAATGATAATTAAAGAGCTCTAATGATGGTATCACATATATGTCTAATTTTCATCATTACCCATGATTGGTTACTCTTAGCCCTAAGGTTTTCAAGCGTTCAAGTCTGAACCATCTTAAATAGATCATCTAATTACATATTTGAATGTAATATCAAGCTCACTTTCATTAGAAAGTACAAAATGTTGTTTGCTTTCATGAATCATGTAAACAATCGATTCTTAGAAAGTATCTTGCATTTCATAACAAGGCTAAATCCTCCATTTATACACCAAGATACATCCTAAATAGGAAACAAATTAAAGTAAACTGTTGTTACCTGAAACCCTATTCTCAAATAGCTATATCTAACACTCCTCAAGCTGAAGCAATGATGTAATCATGCTTAACGTGGCAAATTTGTTAGAAAGTGATGGTATGGTGGATGGCAAAGGCTGGAGGGTATGGTTGAAGCAACACGGCAGCAGACGGCAGTAGCTGTGTCGTGTGGTAATCTGCCGTTGGTAACCCATCTGAATGGCAGTGACATGATGGTCTCAGGATGACCCGCGGCTACACTGAACAATATGACTAGGACGAAAGGAGAGGTTGTTAAAGCAGAACACGATGGTGGTTAGGTTTCGCCAGTGCCGATTAGGATTTCAACAATGTTGGCGGCGGCTAGGGTTCCGCTGTTCCAGCGACTCCGATTACCAAAGTTCTGATACTATGTAAACAATATGATATATAGAATTTATTTCTTACATATCATAATGAGGCTATCTAAGGAAATAAATTAAAGTGAACCCTAGTTACCATAAAACTCTAATGTCTAATCCTTAAATAACTATTTTTGACATATCATTTCTGAGCTTTAGTAGTTGCTAGTCCTTTCACATATTATGAACTTTGCCTTAAAGGCAATACCTTGTTTGAACATGAAAACTGTTTCAACACAGGATCAACATTTCGTTCACTTCCATATAATTCTAGTTCAAAGTTTATTTTCATGGCATAATCTGGAACAAACATTTATCTAGAAACATGACTTCAATTACAAAATTAGGGACATGTATTATTTATCTTTAACATAATAGTACATTTTCATAATGGCTATAAAATATTTGTTTAATTGCAAGTTGCATTGTTGCACCATAGGGAAGACATATAACTTGTGCTTTTCTAATTAATCAAATAAGGTATTCGTTTGCAGGAATTTCATTTATGGTATTCAAAATATGTAACGGACAGGAAAATTGTGTTTTGGCTATTGTATATGTTTTTAGACAACCAAAACTTGATTTTGATGTTTTTATGGTTTGCTACTAGATGAATTTATGAGAAAAGCATATGTTGACAATCTACCTTAAACTCAAGAAACATGATATCTCTCTATATTTATATTACAAAAGGGTGTAAACAGAAACATAAAATGGAAATGTCAATTAAGGAGGCATAAATTTTGGTTTTTATCACTTCTGAACATCTTTACCATAATGCTATTTACATTTTGCGCATGTATCCACATTCCACAAGGAAACTTTTGCATAATGGCTGTGTTTTATCGGAAACGATTCACTATTCTTTTCATTTATTTGTTAATTGCTTATGCCTAACAAATATCTTTTTGTTAATGAAGCTGATTTGAAAAGGGTGATTGCGGAATCAATCGGTTTAGAGCCTGCGGTGCAAAACTTGTTATTTAGAGGGAAGGAAAATGATGACCACGAACGCTTGGATATGGTAGGAGTGAAGGACAACGCAAAGGTGATAGTAATGGAGAATTCACATTGCAAGAATGAGGATCTTGAAAAGGTTGAAGAAGTGAAGGAAAACGTCGAGGAAATTTCAAGAGGAATGGAGGCTGTTGCTGTAGTTAGGGAGGAGAACAATCAGTTTGCAGAACAGGTATCTCATTTTTTCCGAGTTATACTTGCCTCGTACAAACAATTCATTGTTCGTGTAAAAATGCCTTATTTAAGTTTAATTTTCACTTTGCAAGAATGGGTGGATTGGGCAATTGTTTGGAGTTTTAATTGCGAAATACTTAAGAGAGTTAGAGGTAGCAAAAAGGGCAGGTCTTGCAACAGGTCATATTTAAGGCTGGTCATGAATACCTTTTTTGTCCCACTTTTTTACAGTTTACAAATTTTTAATGCATAAATATGATTTACAGATCATATTATTAAAATAGTAAGCTATTATTTCTCAAATCAAATGATTTTGGAAGTTTGTAAACATTTCAATTGACTTTTGGTGACTTTTGAGTTTCCACATGAAGCCGTTTCCCCTCTAGCTCCTATTTTTTTCTTTTTAATTTTTAACCCGTTATCAAACCTGGATTGACCCATAAAAATTTAAATAATAACATTTGTCAAGATGACAAATTACTATTCATAACCTATTCATCCAATTTCTTTTTTATTTTTGTTTTTAAGATTTTGTGTATTTCCTATGTAACTTATTTATTAATATGTTTTAATTAAATAAAATATAATTCTATATGATATCTTATTTAATACTAATTTAATTTAATATCTAAATATTACAGTTTTAAATTTAACACAAACTCCAATTCAAAGTCATTTTTAAATAGTCATTTTAATTAATCGATTTTAAGTATACTTAATATCAACTATTATTGCTTTGAAATTTTTTTCTTAGTTTTTTATGTTTTGATTTCTTTCTATTTTTAAATATTTTTAAAAAATAAATAAAATTGCATATAATTTTCATTACATGTAAAGTATAGTGAAATTTAAATATGAATTATCATATTTTTTTCTTATATAAAGAAATATATAATCGTTATTATCATAAAACGTATTGTATGTTATCAAACTTTTTTTGGACAGAAAAACACACGCACCTCTAATCTTACTTCTAGATTAAACCTTTACATATTAAATATTGTTATTTTGTTTAATCCAATTTTAAGTTTACTTAATACTAACTATTATTGCTTTGAATATTTTTTATGTTTTGATTTCTTTCTTTTTAAAAAATAAATTATATTGCATATAATTTTCAATACACGTAAAGTTCAGTGATATTATTTCTTTTTAAATATGAATTATTGTATACACACACACACATATATATATCTATATATCTATCTATATATATATATATATATATATATATATATATATATATATATATATATATATATATATATATATATATATATATATATATAAAATTACTAGATATTATTTTTTTGCATTATTATTATTATAAGCTTTAGCAAAATGAATATTAGATTTTTTTTTTTAAAATAGCAATTGACCCTTTTAAATAATATTAACATTAACTGTGATTATAGATCTTATTAGTTTTGACTGAGAATAATATTTTAAATTTATTACTTTTTAGGGATAATTGCTCAAAAAACCATCAAGTTGTCAGCTTTTCATGATTAAAACCTGGTTAGTTGAAACTGGTTATTAATCCTACGTGGACCGGTAAATAACCTAAGTGGAATAAATTTTAATTGTTGAAACCGGTTGCCAAATATTATACATCATTTAAAACCACGTTGATACTTTTTAATTGTAATTTTAAAACGGGATTACATGATCAATGGGTGTTTAAATAATGTGTAATACTTAGCAACCGGTTTCAACAATTAAAATTTATTCCACGTAGGATTAATAACTGGTTACCCACCGATAAAACCTTGATTTACTGATTTTTAGTTAGTTCGGGGTTTTTTATGCAACAAAAAATAGTTTGGGGTTTTAATCACAAAAAGCTGACAAGTTTGGGGTTTTTGAGCAATTATCCCTACTTTTTATATTTCAGCTTTATTAATATTTGTTAAGGATTCATATACCCGCCGCAAAGCGCGAGGTGTTTTACTCGTTTTCATATAAAATTGCCACTTCTATTCATACTTGACTTGTATTCTTCTCTTTTTTACAATAGTGATGGTTTGTTTGTAACAAAAACCAAGTACCATGGTTCAAAGATCTATATATATATATATATATATATATATATGGATCACGTGAGAAGGGATTTTATCGTGAGAAATAGTGAGAAGGAGGGTTTTGCATTGATATTGAATCAACAACCTATTGATTCATGATTATTGATTCATTATCAATACTTTTGAACCAAATATATAGATTTGAATCATCATTTACGGGCTAAAAATGATGATTCAGTAATAATGCATTTTTCTCTTGGTTTAAAAAGGCGCGAGGCGCACCGATGCGAAAAAGGTTCTGGAGCCTGAGGCGTGAGGCGAAGAGCGAGGCGCGCGCATCACGTACGCGAGGCGCACCTCATAAATAAAAATTTATAAATTATTTTGATATCACATTTCATTGATAAAACACATTAACACCACATTTAACAACTATATATACAATTAATACCACATATAATACACATTAATACCACATATAATACACATTAATGCCACATTTGATAACTAAAACAACATTTAAAAGCTAAAATTATACTAATCGCACAAGAAGAAGAATCGAAGGAGAAATATTACCATTTAATACCACATTTAATATACATTAATACCACATTCAACAACTAAACCATCTAAAATCATACTAATCACATAAGAAGAAGAATCGACAAAGAAATTACATGATGCATTGAGTAATTGAAACCCTACTAATTAATAAGTAATCGCCTAAGAAAAAAAAAGAAGAAAAAAAGATAAAAATAATTAGAATTGTGTCACGATTAGGGTTTTTTATATGGCTAGACATTTCTTTTTTACTAGACAAGCCCAATTCCTTTTCTACTGGACCAACCCGCCAGTTTTAGCACGAACGTACAAGATGCGTGAAAGGCGTCGCCTTACGCCCCAGCCTGTTGCGGCCCTGATGCGAACGCCTCACAGCGCATCATGTCATCGCCTCGCCTGAGTACCCCGTTGCCACAACACCCTCGCCTGAGGTCGCCCAGCGCCAGCGACCAGTCGCGCCTAAGGCGCGCTTTTTAAAACCAAGATTTTTCTGCGGTCATGATGCACCAAAAATTTTATCCATGTTTTTTTGTGATCCGGGTTCGATATAATCAAATACATTTGATTGAACAATGTCTAAAATGAATCAATAATCATGAATCAATAGTTTGTTGATTCAATATCTATGTAAAAACCTTCTTCTCACCATTTCTCACTATAACATCCATTCTCACGTGATCCAGAATCTATATATATATATATATATATATATATATATATATATATATATATATATATATATATAGGGTCAGGATCAATGGGGTACCATGTTAGACTGGGAACCGGAGTCCATCCATGTTTGGTTATAAGTTTAAAAGGGTAATATAGTCAATTAGGTCTATCTTAAATAATAATCTATATCTTTTAATAAAAGAAAACCTATTTGCCGAGTGTCACTCCATCTCTCAAAATTTTTGATTTCCCTCCTTTTTTCCATAATTAGATTTATAATTTTTACTAATTCATTATTAAGAAAATATGAAATCTTATTCAAATATCTCCATATTTAATGCATACATTTAAAAAAGGAAATATTTTAAATAATCTAATACTAGTCTAAATATATTTTTAAGACAAAAAAGTTTATATTTTGATGTTTAATTTTTAATCAAAACATATAATTATTTTATTTTACGAATATGATATTTTCTTGGTGTAAAAAAATCAAATGTAAACCGTGATTTATAATTTGAGGATTCATGTTTATTTATTTATAATAATATCCAACAACCATTAAGAAATAAAAATTTGTAAGTGTATTTTAATTATTTTGATTAAAGGTTAGTGTTTATGTTACTTTTTTAAAAATGGATTTAGCTTACATATTTTGGGTTTTTCTTATTTAGAAAAAAAGTAATTGAACTTATTGTATCAATAATTAGATAAAACTAGATTCTTTTGAATTTTATGTAAATTGAGCACACAATTTTTTATTTTTCTATAAAACTGAACTAATCTCACATGAGTATAAAAAAATAAAATTAGGTTTGAGTTAAAAGTTTATGGATAATATTTTTCTTGACATCTTACATAGATAGCATACAAAATGTTATAGTTGAAAAACATTATAAATGTTTAAGTAGAATTGAATTTTTGATAAACGAAATATATGTTTATTCATATGCATATAATAATTGTGTCTTTGTTTATAAGCTTATATTCTAACGCTACGTGTCGCATCCTCGCTTGATAAAAATTCGTTTTCTCGCCTAATTTTTCATATACGGTTCTTCTTAATTAGTTATCTAATTTTTTTTGAAAAAATTGAAGTTAAAATATTTAAGTACTGCCTAATTTAACTCCTATAAATAATAAGTAATGTTTTTATTGATTTAAATATCTTTCAGTATTGACTCCTAATGTTAGCTAATTATGCATTATTTTATATGTTTAAAAAGAAATATAATGCAATATTTTATAATTTATTTTAAACATTTTTAAATTTTATTATGTGTAAAAAATAAATTTTTATTTATACATAAAACCTAAAAATAAAAAGTTTTAAAAAGATGAGACATGATAAATATTATGCATACATATTTAAAAATATAAAAAATTTAGTTATCATTAATAACAACTGATCATAGTTTAATACTATTTTCGTATTTTTTAAGAAAAAAATTAACATCTTTGTATGTAATTGACGTTTTGTGTAAAATTTTGATAAATTATTTATAAAATATCCACGTAATACGTGGGTTAATAACTAGTGACAACTAATAAATTAATAAATCCCTTAATTATAGGGATTTACTTCCATAACATATCTATAATAAATCTCAAAATGGGTTTTAATGAACATGTTGAATGAGATTCGACAATGGGTTTTAGTGAACATGTTCAATCGGATTCGACAATGGGTTTTAGTGAACATGTTCAATTAGATTTCACAGTGGGTTTTAGTGAACTTGTTCAACCGGATGTGTCAAATAAAGGTATTTATTATTTTCTTCAAACCGTTAGTGAAGGTTCAATTTCATTTACACGTTATTGAACATGTGCAATCGGGGTTTATTGTGTTTTTAGTCGCTGTTAACCGTTTTGGTGATAAACTAATTTTAACAGTATTGAACATGTTCAGTCGTGGTTTATGGAGTGTCATCATTGCACATGTTCAGTATGGGTGTAAGGAATGATATTAACTAAAATGGATATTTTCATGGGATACATAGAATCTTTAATTCAAATTTAAACTTTTTAATACCATTTTTACACCCAACCAGTGTTGTTAATAGCAATCATAGCGACCACTATAGCGTTTAGTGTAGCGAAGCGGTATAGCACCGCTATTGAATGTTTAGCGGTCCGCTATTGAATTTTTTTTAAATATATATTGTATATAACTATATATATACATAAAAGACCTATTTACAAGAATTAGATGGTCTATGATTGGCTTTTAATAGTTTTTTTTGACTTTATTTGAAGTTAAAATGTTAAATACATTAAACAGTTTAACGTAACAAATGTATTTTGGCTTTAATACTACCGCTAAACATGAAATAGCGGGCGCTATCACTTTTCGCTATCATCCGCTATTCACTATCAACAACTATGCCCCCAACATTAATTAATGTCAGAAAGAATTCTAAACAAAATTGATATTATATTTTAATGATTTTAGTGATAAATGATTGGCTATCAATGGTTCCCCGGTAACCCAGTCTAACATGGTACCCCATTGATCTTGAATCTATATATATATATATATATATATATATATATATATATATATATATATATATATATATATATATATATATATATATATATAGATGAACTGAGTAATGTTGTATATTGTTGTGAATAAAGAACTGATTACAAGAGATTATATAAGAGATACATTTACATTCTAAACCCTACATTAGATGCACTCTAATCCCTCTAATATAAGTAATTACATAAGTGTCTAATATTCCCCGGCAAGCTAAGGCCGGGGAACGACCTGTAGCTTGGATCGTAAAAACATAAAACGTTGCGAAAGAAGCGGCTTGGTGAAGATATCTGCAATCTGATCATCGGTAGTTATGAACTGGACCGAAAGCTGCTTATCCGCAACCTTTTCTCGAACAAAGTGAAAATCAACCTCTACGTGCTTAGTCCGAGCATGGAACACAGGGTTGGCAGAATGATAGGTAGCGCCGAGATTATCACACCATAGCGTAGGGGTCTTTTTAAGAGGGACTTGAAGTTCGCGCAACAATGTTTCAAGCCAAGTTAGCTCAGCGACTGTATTAGCTAGTGCCTTGTATTCTGATTCTGTTGATGACCGTGAGACAGTCTTCTGTTTCTGTGCAGACCAGGATACTAGGTTTAAACCTAGGTAGATGGCATACCCTCCGGTGGATTGACGGTCATCTGGGCAACCAGCCCAATCAGCATCTGAGAACCCTGTAATAGCGTTATAGGCAGAATCAATGTAGGCGTGAAGAAGAGTACTAGAGTCACGCCGAAGCCGTAATCCGAAAGTAGAGGTGCCTTGCAGATAGCGAAGAATCCGTTTAACAGCCGACCAGTGATTTTCTAGTAGGGCAGTGCATGAACTGAGCAACTTTGTTGACGACAAAGGTAATGTCCGGACGAGTCAAGGTAACATACTGTAGGGCACCCACAATCTGACGATACTTGACCGGGTCGGAAAACGTAGCACTATCACGAAGAGCAAGATTAGCAGTTGTAGTCATGGGAGAAGGAACCGGTTTGGACTGAGAAAGGCCAGCGCGTTGGAGAAGCTCAAGAGTGTACTTCTGCTGAGAAAGTAGCATATCTGTACCCATGCTGGTGACTTCAATACCGAGAAAGTAAGATAGGGATCCCAGATCCTGAATGGGAAAGGATTGGCTGAGACTGTGGACCACGGTGTCGATTGCCTGCTGGTTGTTACCTGTCAAGACAATGTCATCAACATAGACGAGCATGTATAGCAGAGCCCCATGGCGAGAATAAATAAATAAGGAGGGATCCGTTTTGGAGCCTTGAAAACCAAGCGAGCGAAGGACCGTAGATAGCGATGAAACCAGGCGCGTGGAGCCTGCTTTAAGCCATATAAGGACTTGTGAAGGAGGCACACATGATCTGGTTTGGTCTGGTCAATGAAGCCCGGAGGTTGTTTCAAATAGACAGTCTCTATAAGGGTTCCATGGAGAAACGCATGCTGAACATCGAGCTGCCGGAGAGACCAGCATTGGGTAACGGCAAGAGAGAGAACAACGCGGATAGTGGTGGCCTTTACGACCGGGCTGAATGTCTTCTGATAGTCAATGTCGGGTTGCTGCCGAAAACCTTTGGCGACCAGGCGGGCCTTGTAGCGTTGGATCTTACCAGTTTGGTCTTTCTTTATCCGGTAGACCCACTTACAATCAACAACATTAGACTTCTTAGGGGGAACTAGCGACCACGTACCATTCCATATTAGGGCCGAGTACTCTTCAGACATAGCGTGACGCCACCGAGGATCTTTGTTAGCAACGGAGAAAAGGCGTGGTTCGATGTCGGTGTGGGTTGTGTGAAACGAGGAGGCATTATAGGGTTTGGTTTGCTTGGGGTTGGGACGTAAGTTGGCTGGACGAGTACGGGTAGTGGCAGGGGCAGTAGTAGGAGTGGATGGTTGGGTAGATCTGGGGTGACGGTGATATGTGTGAATAAGGGGAGGTGGGTCTGTAGGTGTTGGTGTAGGTGTAGGTGTAGGAGTAGGAGTAGGAGTAGATGTAGGTGTAGAGATAGGAGAGGTAGGCGGGTCGGAAGGCGAAGGTAGGTTAGTAGGCGTGGTGGTGGGAGGGGTGAGTAGAGTGGGGTGTGGATTAGGGTAGGTAGAAGTGTATGGGTCAGGAGGGGTTGTAGGAGAGGGAGCGGTGGAGGTTTGGTGAAAGGGAAACGACTGTTCATTAAAGCGAACATGGCGGGCTATGTAAAGGCGGTCGGACTGTGTGTCCAAACAGCGGTAGCCATGATGGATTGGACTGTAGCCAAGAAAGACACAGGGAGTAGAACGGAAGTCCATTTTGTGATTGTTGTATGGACGGAGATGAGGGAAGCACTGACACCCAAAGACTCGAAGGAAAGAGAAATCTGGTGGATGTTTGAACAGGACTTCAAATGGGGAGACATTGGAGTTTGTCCTAGACGGCATGCGGTTGATGAGATAAACAGCGGTGTCAAAAGCGAAGTGCCAAAAACGTTGAAGGACATGAGACGCGGCGAGTAAAGTGAGACCTGTTTCTACAACATGACGGTGGCGACGTTCAACAAGACCGTTTTGTTCACTCGTGTGAGGACAGGAAAGGCGGTGAATGATGCCGAGTGAGGTGAAAAATTTAGAAAGATTCCAGAATTCTCCTCCCCAATCAGTTTGGACGGTTTTGAGTTTGGTTTGAAATTGACGTTCAACCATGACAAGAAAGCTTTTAAAAGTAGCATACACATCAGCCTTCAGTTTTAAAGGAAAAATCCACATAAAACGAGAGTAATGATCAACACATAATAAGAAATAAGTGTGGCCATCAAATGAAGTAACAGGAGCAGGCCCCTAAACATCACAAAATACTAAATCCAGAACATGAGAATTTTCATAAGTAGATGGTAACAAATGAAGTTTAGACGACTTGCCTACTAAACATGAATCACACGAAAAACTACTAGAACTTTTATTAAGCAAAGGTAAACTATACTTAGAAACCATTGAATTAAAAAGCTGTGGATGAGGGTGTCCGAGGCGATGATGCCAAATTGTGGAAGAAGTACGAGTGGCGGAGAAACCAACTTTGAGAATCGGTTGACTTCGAGGAAGGCTAAAAGAGTAGAGACCGCCATTACTTGGACCCGTGAGGAGGATGGTGTGTGTAGACTTGTCCTTCACAACAAAGAAAGAAGAGTGATTCAAAAAATACGTTATTGTCAAGACAGAATTGTTGAACAGAAAGAAGGTTTTGTTTAATTTCAGGTACATGGAGAATGTTTTTAAGGGAGAAAGTTTTGTCGGGTGAGTAGAGGTTTGTGGAACCAATATGGAGAATGGGTAAGCCCTTACCGTTGCCAACATGTAGATTATCGGTACCGTAGTAAGTGTCAGAGTGATCGAAACTAGAGAGGTCCGGTGTAACGTGATGATTAGAACCAGATCCGGAAGCCAGGAAGTTGATGAGGTGGCACGGGAGTCTGTGAAATTGGCTAAAGGAGGTTGTCGTGGCCGTATAGTAGCGGGGTCACGGTTGGGACACTGTGACGGAATATGACCAATTCCACACCTGTTGCATGTACCAAATACTCTATTTTGAGTAGAAGCCCAACTGAACGAGTACCGCTTTGATTCCGATTGTAGTGATTTCCGCGGCCACGACGGGAGTCACGGCCACGACCCCGAGAGTTACCTGATCGATTGGTGTAGTGGGCTTGTGCAGGCTGAGCGGGAAGCGGTTGAACCTGAATACCAAGATGAGATAAAGCTTGCTGGAGAGCGTGAAGTTGATCGGGAGTTGGAGTGGCGGTGGGAGTCACAGGAGTGTGACTCTGGACAGTGGCCAGGAAGGCCTGAGTTGCGGAAACATCGGGTGTAGACTTCTTGATCATGTAGTCGTGATCGGAAAGTAAACCGTGAAGTTCTGAAAAGGCAACAGGAACTGACGGCCGATAAGGGTGGATTTTAAAGTTTTAAACCGTTGTATTCTTCTCGAAGGCCTGAGATAACCAACATGACTAAATCTTTTTCCTTTGGGGGTTCTCCAATATTGGCTAAGGCAATGGAGTATTCCTGTGCGCGAGTCAAGTAAGCAGCGGCGGTTTCATCAGGGTTCATCTGGAGTTTAAGAAGCTGTGTTTTCAGAGTGTATTCCCTAGAAGAGGTGTGAGGGGCATATGCACGTTCAAGGGACAGCCACAAATCGTGAGAAGTGAGTCCTTGAACATGCTGGAAGGATGCCTCAGAGATGGTAGAAAGAATGAGCATGCGAACGTGGGCATCATTAGAGACCCAGGCAGTGTAACTAGGGTTCAATTGGGGTGGGGGTACTGTGGTACCGTCTTTGTCGGATGAGGATGGGGAGGCTATGGTCATCGGAGGGCAAGGTATAGTGCCATCAACATAGCCAAACAAATCGTTTGTGATAAGAAATGGATCATTATTTTCCAGTAGCCATAGTTGGTTGGGGAAAGGGTAAAGCCAAACTTGTGTGAATTATGGCCGGTTTTCTCCGCTGGAGTGAATGGAACAATAGAAACCATGGTGTTGGATTGTGGGTGGGCTGCTGGTAGGTTTTTAGGGTTTTTTTTTTAAAACCAAGATGAACTGAGTAATGTTGTATATTGTTGTGAATAAAGAACTGATTACAAGAGATTATATAAGAGATACATTTACATTCTAAACCCTACATTAGATGCACTCTAATCCCTCTAATATAAGTAATTACACAAGTGTCTAATATATATATATATATATATATATATATATATATAGGGGTGGGTTCAATGGAAAACCACTATGCATCGGAAAACCTTGGAAAACCTCCATACACCACCACAAATGCATCACAATTCCCGCGCGATGCATCGGATTCTCGCGTGATGCACCGTCTTTCTGCATAATGCACCTGAAAACTTGTGAAAACCGTACTGCACCACCACAAATGCATCAAATTTCCCGCACGATGCATCAAAATCCCGCATGATGAATCTAATTTCCCGCGTGATGCATCAAAATCTCGCGTGATGCATAACTTTATTTACGATCATGCCACCGCGTTTTTCATGAAATGCATCAAATCGGACGGTATGCGTAGGTTTCCACGGTTTTCCGGTGCACAGTGGTTTTCCATTGAACCCACCCCTATATATATATATATATATATATATATATATATATATAAAATCACGTTCATTAGCGTACCCATGAGATTCCAACGTACCCGGTTGTGAATGATCATTCACATATATATTTTTTTGCATAGACATGTATAATACAACATTATAAGACTTTTTAAGAAGCAACATCAAAATTCAAAAAATAAATCTTGTGAATGGTAAAAAAAGATCATATGAATGGTGTGAATGATCACTCACATGGATGACCATGAAAGTGTGAATGTATGTTAAATTCATATATCATGTGTATAAGTTTAATTTAAACATGGTTATGAAAAAAATTAAAAAAAAAAGTTTTGTAAGGGTGGTACCTTCGGGTGCACTTGATTGCAAGAGAGACTTTTTCGAACCTACTCTCTCACTATATATATATATATATATATATATATATATATATATATATATATATATATATATATGTAGACTAAAGATCTTATGTGAACACTTTATTCGTTGTGAACATTGTGAACAACCATAAAATAGCTTTTGAATCTTATGAATCTTGTTGAAAATACTACCGAACCTTTCTATTAACCTATTAAACTTATTGGATCCTATGGATTTTATTGAATCCTATGAATTTGTCGAATCTTATGAATCTTGTTGAATCTTATGCATCTTGTGATAAAAACTACAATGAACCTTTTGAATGTTCTGAATCTTGTTGTAGACACTTCTATAAACTTTTTGAATCATATGAATCATGTTACAAACACTTGTTGATATATATGAATGATTATATGTATTTTTTTATTTGTTCACAACGAATAACTTGTTCACAATGGATCTCATCCCTATATATAGATACACACGCACACACACACATACATGTGTGTATATACATATACATACACACACATGTATATATCTACACACAAATGTGTGTGTGTGTGTCTATATGTATGTATGTATGTATTACATGGTTTGAATGACACCACATAATATCTCTGTATCCTGAATCTTATTTCATTTTCCAAGTCTTCAAGAGACTGATTGGGTTTGGATATTGTAGGTGGCTAGCTTAGAGACTGTAGTTTGTTCTGGGACTAAGGTTTCAGACAAAGATTTTCTTTTTTTAACCGAGATGCTCATGAGGCAAATACTGAAGTTGGATGGAATTGATGCTCAAGGAGAAGGGAGAATACAAAGAAGGTTGGAGGTTAGTAGCTAATGCTATCGATTTCCCAACCTTTCTTTATCATTATTTTCAGTTTTCTCAATTGTTTTAGTATGCACTGCTGAATAAACCACATATACACCATGATATACTATTGAGTGAATAAGTTTTAGGCTCTGTACGTACCTTATGTCACGACTAAGTGACTGTATACGAAAATTATATTTCGTATGTTTTATGGAGTTAGTTTTTGTCCACACCATGCAATAAATAGTTTCAATAGTGGATGGCTGTCTATAATTGCCACATTATTTTTTCTTTTTGTCCTTCTAAGATAAGTACAACGTTACTTTGACTTGACACAATTTAATTAGAATCTTAGGCCAACAGTCAAATACATAAAATTCCGTTGATAACACCTAATTGGAAATAACATTTGTACCACAATCAATCATACAAGTTTTATTGGTTGCTAACAGACAAATCTGTACATTTGGAATTGAAATATACACATGTTTTATTTACAACCCAAAATAGAAAATTTAGCATTTTCTTGGGACACACGAACCAACAACTTAAACAAATCGAAAAGTAGATAACTATGTTGCATGACATCGGCAGACAACATAATCTATCATCTTGAAGTGATCTTATTTGTTTTAATGGATGCGTTATCAAAAAACATGGGAAGTCATTGCCATATATATGTGTGTGTGTGGGCGTGCTCGTGCTCGGGCGTGATAGACACACACGCACACATAGCTAGCCAACATTTTGGAGGTGGGCTTGATGGCATCATCATGATTTATACGTATGCTTGTTTGTGCATAAAAAAGGATAGCATTTAATGATGACATAAGGTATGTAATCACATGTTGACACCCCATACAAAATAATTGCACACAATTCTAACTAGGTAGATATGGTAAGTGGGATCGTATCCGTAAGGCCTAACAAGAATGCCAACAACTTCGGAATCAGGGTTCAGGTGGATAGATGTGTAATCGTTTTGAGGTCTATCATTTAGTTTAACCAACTAGGGTTTATTATGAAATAAACCAACATGTTTCACGTTTTTTGCGTTTTTGTCCCTCCATGTTTTTTTTTCATAAAAGTCCTCAAATTAATTTTTTCTTTTTGGTTTAGTGAAAAATGAATATCAGAACCCGGTTTTTCAGTCTCTAAAAACCCAGTTTAATAATTAAAACCGGGGTGTAATAGTCAAATTTCACAAAACTAAAAAAATTAACATTGAGGGACGAATTCGCAAAAACCGTCAAAACATGTTGGTTTTTTTCGTAATAAACCCAATTAACTATGTAATCGTTCTGAGATCTACCTAGACATAGTCATTGCAATCACATTTATCAAAACCGTACTTTGGGCACATTTTTGCATCAATAGCCAACCTTAACTTCTAAACTAATGAGGTCAACATTGGAAGTAACTTGGCTACGACATTTCTTGCAATCAAGTCATCATAAAAGAGAAGCTGACAAACATATTCAACACACACAAAATGATTGTTATTAGAAAGTCAGATTAGATTGAATCATAAAACTTAACTGACGATATTATCGGGGAAAATTTGATGAATGAAGCAGTTCATCTTCAATAAAAGCTTCATCTTGATTAGAGACGTCGTTGCTGTGATTCTGGAACGAATGGTGACAGCAATAGAATGAAAGGGAAAAGCCAAATTCTAGCCCTAGCAGTCATCCCATGGTAGAGTTTCTACGTGTTTCCTTCTCGAGGATGAACTTCAGATGAGTGATTAGAAGCCTCCTAAGAATCCTTTTTTATGGTTTAGAAGTAGGGTTTTGACGCCCAATAGGCATTGGGGTTTCTATTGTGCTTTTCTTGCAGCCGAAACGAGGAAATGACGAGTTATGCACCTGGGGCATAGGCGCTGAAACATGTTTTTTTTCCTCCCTGGAGTCCATGCTGGTGCTGTGGGTCTGTTTTAACTTCGTTTTCGCCTATGCCTTCATATCATAAAACCCCATCAAAGTAAAGCTATTTCATAACAAAATGTAGAGTTTACAAAGTTACTTATATCATGAACACAATCGCTCAAATTAGAGGTCATCATGCATGTCTCTTTGGCCAGTTTTATAGCCCTTCCTCCCCAAAGTTGTATGCATTTAGTACGGTTCAATAATGTATTTTAGATTCCTCTATACCGAAGGGTATTACAGACATTTGAATTATAATCAAACACTTCTATCGAATTGCATCTAATTAATTGTAAATTTCATTGACCGGAATAATTTTAAGCTGTAATTTGAGCATTTTTTTGTATTTCTTTTTGCACCAGGTGCGTCGTGTGCAGGGCCTCGTAGAGACGTTAGATAAGCTTAAGGCAAAGAACTCCAATCTAAGGACCGATGTCCCAGAAACAGCTTCTGGTGAACCTTCAGTGCCATCTTCTACAACGGTGTCTCAAGAATGGGAAGTATTCGAATAGTTTCAATCTTATGCTCATACTCATTAAGATTACAAAAACCAGGTATTCGTTAAACTTGCTTTTAACGATATTTTTGCGGTGTATTTTGCAACTGTAAAGAACTTTTAACTAAACGTTTGGCAAGCCGTTAGTAATGAATGTACTATATAATGTTTATGTTATGTTGTCATTAGGGTAAATTGCCGATAAAGGCAACATAAAAATCAAATTTTGACGATAAAGGTAACATAAATTTTAATAGGTCAAGAAAAGTAACATAAAACTCAGTTTTGACGATAAAGGGTATCAATGACCGATTAATAAGGTAAAAAATTAATTTTATGTTCTATTTTTTGACATAAAAATATTTCATTATCTTTCTTCAACCTAAAAAATGATTCATAAATTCTATGTTACCTATCTTGACCAAAATTTCAGGATGTCTTTATTGTCAAATTTTGTATTTCATATTATGTTTCTTGGCAATTTACCCTTATATTACATTATACTAGTTTATTACCCGCGTATTACGCGGATATTTTTAATATATATATATATATATATATATATATATATATATATATATATAGAGAGAGAGAGAGAGAGAGAGAGAGAGGGAGGGAGGTTCAATTGAAAACTTTTATGCATCGAGATACAAAAGAACCCATATTAACCAATAGATCAAAAAATTGTATGGATTAGATTAATGGCAAAAGGGTAAATAGTTGGACAATTTTATGCAACTTGTGCATTATAGGAACAAACAAGGAAATGCATTTTGGGGAATGTGCATACCTCATTAAATTTAATATTTCAACAAATAATCAAATAATAAATGCCAAATAAATTCAATTGGTACATTTCCAAATTTAACAAAAATTACACAAATTCAAAAAAAGATGATGGATATCGATGCATTTCATCGTTAATCTTGTTTATCTATGCATCATGTTAAAAAAAGACGCATTTAACAAAAAAAATACAAAAATTCATTTATGCATCGTGTTCAACTTGTTCATCATTTTTTTATGCATCGTGTTTGTCGTTCATATTCTTCATTGAGCTATGCATCATGTTCAACTTGTTCATCATTCATCTATGCATCGTCATTGTTCATCGTCCATTTATGCATCATCATTTTTTGTTGTTCATCGTTCATCATCCATCTATGCATTGTCATTGTTCATCATCCATCTATGCATTATAATTATTCATCGTTCATCATCCATCTATGCATCATGTTCTTCATAATTATCATCGGTTACCTCTCTTGTTCATGTTCATCGTCATCGTTGTTTATCGTTATTCTTCGTCTTCAAATCTTCATCACTAAGAAAATCATGAAGAACACGATTAGAGAGAAAGAGAGAGAGAGAGAGAGAGAGAGAGAGAGAGAGATGAGGAGGAGGAAAATGAGGAATGTAGTTAATATGAGACTTTAATTCAAAATGTAACTCCTAATTATCATTTAATGATTTTTAGAAATAAATTAATTATCATGTCTTTAGTTTTCCCTAAATGCCCTTTGTGCGCCCTTGGTGGATTATCCGATGCACAAAAGTGCCTCAAGGTGCCCCGATGCATAAAAGTTCTCAATTGAACCTCAATATATATATATATATATATATATATATATATATATATATATAGGGGAGGGTTCTTCTAAGAACCATAAAATATGTGGGAAACTAAGAACCTTTTATGGCCATTGGATTGATGATAATCAATGGTTGATATATTGGATGGCAAGTTTGTAATTATTTTGAACTTTGTTAGTGGAGAATCTTTAAAATGTGTGAAAAGGGTATTTTTGGAAGAAAAAAATCTGCTTTTTCTCTTTCTCTCTCTTACTTTTTTTCATTTTCATTTTATTAGTCTTTCATTATAATTGATTTTTAAAGTTAAAAAAACATTTTTTTATAAAAAAAATTATTTTTTCTATATAGAAAATTATTTAATTGCTAAAAAATAACGTATTTTATATAGAAATATTATATGTTTATATAGAATATTTTTTTTCTGTATAGAATATGTTAACGAACATATTCTATGTACAATCTACGTAGAATGCCATGTATTCTACGTAGAATGACATGCAATCTACGTAGAATGTCGTGTAGAATGTCAAATATCATATATTCTACGTAGATTACCTGATAAAATATATCAAAAACACATTAAAACAAAAAAAAAGATTTCATTTAGACATTTTATCAAGCACTTGGTATGCAACTGATATAAAATATACAAAGAATACATTGAATAATAATGTTAGTCTATATAAAAAAATATAGAAATGTATAAAAAAAACATAAAAATATATGAAATATAAAAGAAACATAACATTCTACATAGATTATGTGTGATTTTTTACAAGTAGTCTTGTATTATATTCTATTTAGATTATCATTTAATCTACGTAGATTATCATGTAAATCATCTGATAACTATTACAATCATTATAAATCTAATATCTTACAAATAATTTTTCATTATAAAACATGAAAAATGAATCTGTCATATTCTATGTAGAGTATCGACGAACATGTTATATGTACAATCTACGTAGAATGTCATGCATTCTACGTAGAATGACATTTAATCTACGTAGAATGACATGCAATCTACGTAGAATAACATGCAATGTACGTAGAATGATATGCAATATACGCAGAATGACATGCAATCTACGTCGAATGACATGCAATCTACGTAGAATGTCGTGTAGAATGTCAATTATCATATATTTTACGTAGATTATTACATGATAAAATATACCAAAAACACATTGAATAGTAATGTTAATCTACATAAAAAGATATAGAAATGTATAAGAAACATAAAAATATATTAAATATATATGAAACATAACATTTTACATAGATTATGTGTGATTTTTTACAATTGTATTGTATTATATTCTATGTAGATTATCATGTAATCTACGTAGATTGTCATGTAATCAACATAGATTATCATGTAAAACATCTAATAACTATTATATTCATTATAAATCTAATATCTTACAAATAATTTTAATTATAAAATATGGAAAATGAATATGTCCAATGTACGTAGATTGCACATAGAATATGTTCGTCGATACTGTACATAGAATGTCACGCAATCTACGTAGAATGACATGCAATCTACGTAGAATGACATGCAATCTACGTATAGTATCGACGAACATATTCTATGTACAATCTACGTAGAATGTCATGCAATCTACGTAGAATGACATTCAATGTACGTAGAATGACATTCAATTTACGTAGAATGACATGCAATTTACGTAGAATGACATGCAATCTACGTAGAATGACATGCAATCTACGTAGAATGACATGCAATCTACGTAGAATGACATGCAATCTACGTAGAATGTCATGTAGAATGTCAAGTATCATATATTCTACATAGATTACAATGTAAAATATACCAAAAACACATTGAATGTTAATGTACATTTACATAAAAAGATATAGAAATGTATAAAAAACAAAAAAATATATGAAATATATAAGAAACATAACATTCTACATAGATTATGTGTGATTTTTTACAAGTAGTCTTGTATCATATATTCTAGGTAGATTATCATGTAATCTATGTAGATTGTCATGCAAAACATCTAATAACTATTACATTTATATAAATATAATATTTTACAAATAATCTTCATTATAAAACATTGAAAATGAAGCTGTCATATTCTATGTAGAGTATCGACAAACATATTTTATGTACAATATACGTAGAATGTCATGCATTTTAGGTAGAATGACATGCAATCTACGTAAAATGACATTCAATTTACGTAGAATGACATTCAATCTACATAGAATGTCATGCAATCTACTTAGAATGTCATGCAGTCTATGTAGAATGTCATGCAATCTATGTAGAATGTCGTGTAAAATGTCAAATATCATATATATTCTACATAGATTACATGATAAAATTTATCAAAAACACATTGAAACAAAAAAAAGAAGATTTCATTTAGACATTCTATCAAACACTTGGTATGCAACTGATATAAAATATACCAAAAATACATAGAATTAAACTGTTAATCTACGTAGAATAATATTCAATCTACGTAGAATGACATGCAATATACGTAGAATGGCATGCAATCTACGTAGAGTATCGACGAACATATTCTATGTACAATCTACGTAGAATGTCATGCAATCTACGTAGAATGACATTCAATCTACGTAGAATGACATGCAATCTACGTAGATAGTCATGCAATCTAGGTAGAATGTCGTGTAGAATGTCAAGTATCATATATTCTACGTAGATTAAATGATAAAATATACCAAAAACACATTGAAACAAAAAAAATAAGATTTCATTTAGACATTTTATCGAACACTTGGTATGCAACTAATATAAAATATACCAAAAAACACAATGAATAGTAATGGTAATCTACAAAAAAGATATATATTTGTATTAAAAACATAAAAATATATTAAATATATAAGAAACATAACATTCTACATAGATTATGAATAGTAATGTTAATCTACATAAAAAGATATAGAATTATATAACATTCTATATAGACATATAATATTTCTATATAGAATACATTAATTTTTAACAATTAAATAATTTTTTATATAGAAAAAAAATTATTTTCTTTTATGAAAAACGTTTTTATAATATTAAAATCAATTCTAATGAAAGAAAGTATAATATGAAAATGAAAAAAAAGTAAGAGAGAAAGTGAAAAAGAGATGCATGTAATAAAAAAGTGGAGAGAGAAAGATAATATTTTTTAGTCCATAAATACCCTTTTGATCCAATGACTCTAAAAGGTTCCTAGGTTCTCACCATTTTTAAGGTTCTTATAAGAACCTCTCCCTATATATATATATATATATATATTATAATAATTGAGAACAATTCTTGCCACGTGTCACCTTTTTAATACATCGCTTTTTCATTTTCCTGCTCTTTTTCCAAAAATAAAAATTAACATTAATTTAAGTAACATTCTTATCATTTAATTGATTTAATTTAAATTTTATTGTTGAAACTTATTCTTTTTATTACCTAAAATAATTCAAACTACAATTAATATTCATTAAAAGTTTTCAAGATTAACAAGCTAAGATAAATTTTTTGTTTAAATCAATAAAATAATAAACTTCATGTTTAAAAGTCCCAGAGAGTGAAGAATTTAAAAAAATTGGTAAAATAAAAAATTTTGTTTAATAATAAAAAATTTTAAAAGATCAATAAAATATCAAATTTTAAATGTCCGAATGATTTTATGAAATTATAATATAATAGTTTAGTTTAAAATAAATTTAAAAAATTTTTGTTATCAAATCTTTATATGTTAAATATTAAATTTTGACACCTTAAAAAAATAATCATTCAAATTTCAAATGTATTTTCTAAAGCTTCAAAAATAAATGTTGCAAAATTTATATTTTAAAATAACTTAATTTCGACTAATATTACTTAATTAATTATTTATTAAGTTGACGTTGAAAATGTTATATCAAGTTTTAATCACTAAGGCAATAAATATTTATTATTAATTAAAACATCTATATGGTTTATTTTAAGGTCTCTAACAAATTTTTACAATTTAAATTAATATAGTTCACAAAAATTAATAATATAAAATAATTACCATTTAAAAATTATTTTGTTGATTTCAATGAGATTATTGATGATAACACAACAACAAATAATACAAAATGAAGGTTTAACATATTTTTAGTCAATAATAGTAAGATAATAACTGAATTGAATTGCATATGTAAGAGCCATAAAATACTATATCTAAATCAATAATTCAAATATTTTGAATCACGTTTTAGTCGTCTTCTTTGACTTAAATATTGACTTAGAGTTATCATTTTTTTTACCATTGACTCGATGAATTTGCATGTATGGCATCTTTTTATTGTATCTTAATTTTAAAATTTTTTTTAAAGGTTCTTAAGGGATCTCACCTCTTTATTAATATTTAATTTATAACAAACATTTTATATCAATCCATGTAATACATGGGTATTAATCTAGTAATATAATATATTAAAAGATAAAGATATATATAATATTTTTTTAAACAAAACTATATAAATATATATATGAATAGTAATTATTTGCTTATATTTTTTAAACTTTTATTATATTATATTATAATTAATAAGTTAGTAGAGTATTAGATTTTGTTTGATTTGATTTATATTTAAAAGTAGATTATATTAGATTTGGATACAATTCAATTAAATTTTTTTATTATTTTTAAAACTCATAAATGTCATGTATCGATTGATAGTGATGACACGTAACTTCACAAGAAAAGAGTAAAGTTACTCTTTTATTAATATTTATTATAGATATATATAGATTAGCTAGATTATTAAGTGTAATATTATATCAATTCATATTTTCATTCAGATTTTTTGAATTGATAAAAAGAATTAATAAAGAATATTTATGGATGAAAACATATGAAATATATGAAGGAATAATTGTATCTAATTTGTCAACATTTTATACTTAATATGATTTAACTAAAGAAGTTATGTTATAGAGTTAATTACAAAAATGGTCCCTGTGGTTTGTCTTAAAATTTGGATTTGGTCCCTGAACTTTCAATTTTGCAGAAACGGTCCTTATTTTCATAGTTTGTTTGCAATTTTGGTCCCTCAACCTATTAACTTTTCTAATATGACCAAATTACCCTTATTTTGATGCAAACTATAGGGAACCATTTCTACAATTAATTCTTTAACTTTTTTTTATTCTTAATTAAATAAATTATTTTTTAGTGTTAGTTAAATTTAATAAACTATAAAAAAAGAAAAAAATTATTTAATTATTTATTTTGGTTCATAAATGATTTAGATATTGTTATTCTTAATTAATTTTAATTTATTATAATCAAAGTGTAAACCAATCAAAACTTATAATCGAAAAAATCATTTATGTTTAGAAACTATTTTCTAGAGGTTTCGTATATTATGTTGGTTCATAAATTTATAATAAAAATATGTTTGTTGGTCAAATATATTTTACTTTCTTCTTAAATAAAATTGGCCAAAGATTCTATTTATAATTTTTTTCACATTTGTATCAAAGCAATGTGATAATGGTAATGTGATAAATATAAATGGTTTAAAATTTAAGGTGTCTATTTAATCGGATTAAAATGAAAAGTCAAATTGAAAGACGAAAAAAGATTAAAAACTTATTTATATTTCTTGATTTTTATGTAAAGGTCTAACAAACTAAAGTTTGATGATTAAAGTTGTTAATCATGAATCTCAAAAATGTTATATGGACCTAAAATTTTAAATCGTTTTTGGTCTAATTAAAAATTAAAACGATAAAATAATTGATACGTTAAATAAAATAAATTGAGTTGTCTTAGACCATTTGGAAGTTTTTTTAACTCGGTCAAATTAAACGTTAAATTTTTATTTAATAAAGTTCTTTAATATTTTTAACTTTAATTAAATTGTTGGCTCATAAATAATTTTTTTAATAATTTATTAAAGTTAATTAACACTAATAATAAAGTAGAGTCAATTACATAAATGCTCATTGTGGTTTTATCAACATAAATATTTTTTATTATAAATGTATGAACCAGTATAAATAATTATAGAGAAAATATTTTTTATTTATGAAACCTTTAAAAAATACTTTCTAAACATAAATGATTTTTTAGATTATAAATTTTGATTGGTTTACACTTTGATTATAGTAAATTAAAATTAATTAAGACTAAAAATATCTAAATCATTTATGAACCAACATAAATAATTAAATAATATTCTTTTCTATTTTTTTATAGTTTATTAAATTTAAGTAACACAAAAAAATAATTTATTCAATTAAGAATAAAAAAAGTTAAAAATTAATTGTAGAAATGGTGCCTATAGTTTGCATCAAAATAAGGGTAATTTGGTCATATTAGAAAAGTTAATAGGTTGAGGGACCAAAATTCAAACAAACTATGAAAACAACGATCGTTTCTGGAAAATTGAAAGTTCAGGGACCGAATCCAAATTTTAGGACAAACCACAGGGACCATTTTTGTAATTAACTCTACGTTATATTAGTAAATAAATCTTTGTTTAAAGATATAAATTATACAAAATTATTACAATTATTATATGCATGTTTCGAATTTTAAAGACAATATATATGTTTTAGTTATTATCAATCTATTGGTTAATTGTTTTTAATATAATAAATTGAAGTGATTAATGTAAGAAGATAAATTAGGAAAGAAAGATAAAAGGTTATTTATATATTTTTTAATTATTGATTTTAATTAGGAAAGAAAGATAAAATGACATAGGTATAATTATTGATTTTAATTAAGGGTATAAGAGACATTTCTTAAATAATTATGAGTTGTCATTAATCTAGACAATTGATTTCTTTCCATCCAATGGTCCAGAAACTCCAAGTGATTTTCTTATTATATATAGTATAGATGTGTTCTATTTTATACGCTATCAGACGAAATATGCGTATGATTAATTGATTATGCCCCGTTTGTAGGATTTAAGGGCACATTTGGTATAATAGAACCGGGAGATGGTTGAGTATACAAGGTTTTTAATCTCGTAGTGTTGTTCTTAAATCTGTGCATTCCTCGTTCAAATGGAGACGATCAAAAACATGAAATGTTTCATTCTTGTTTTTTCATATACTATGTCTGTGTATTTTTTTATGCATCATTATCGTGTGTCAAAAAAGTTTGAAAAGCTTGACAATTCCCTTCTTTTGGTTCCGTTGTATCAGATGTGTCACTGGAATTAGAATTTTAGGTTTTGTGCATGAAAGATTGTACGAGGGTTATATAGAATGGATCTAAAGGTGTGTTTGGTTAACAGATTTTTTTCTTGGGAATTTGTATTCTTTCAAAGGATTTTCGTTATGCAACATTTTCACTTATGAGGATTTTGTCAAATAATCTGCATTATTTGAAGAATGTAAGGTAACTAAGATTTAAATTCTAAGGTGGACGCTAAGTTTTTAAATAACAAAGTAAAATGAGAGAATATATATGTATATATGTGTGTGTGTGTGTGAGTGTGTGTAAAATGAGGATCATTTAACCATCATTCAATAAAAAGTATCGTGAGCATCAATAAAAATTTAACAAAATTAGCATCAAATAATACCTTTGATTTTACAAATAAGTTATTTACATAGTTTGAACATGATCAATCTAATAAATCTTGTGTATATTAAAGCTTATGAAGGCAATGAAGCTTGTATATATAAAAGTATGAAAATGTAATGAATCTAATGAATTTTGTGTATGTTAAAGCCTATGAATGCAATGAACCATTAAAAGTATATTTTTAATCAAAACTTGAATATATAAAAAATTGTATGTATAAAGCCTTATTTTGAATGGTGCTATGAGATCTTTGTAGAACTCAATCTTTATGGAGTCCCAAGTAACCAATCTTAGCCATTAGCTCAAAAATATCAATGGTTATTAAGAAACCACTTTTCTAACTAAAAAGATAATTCAAGAGTATTTTTTTTTTCATTATGTCTTCTCTTTTTTCTAGATTTATGTTCCAATGTCATACATTATCTTTCATTCTTTTGTGTCAGTAATAATACATGTAATACTGCATTTTTATGTGTAATATCGTATATTGTACATATGTAATTGGATCTATTAAACATGTAATAGAAATAATTACACGTGTAATAAGACTATTACACATGTAATATGAACTCTATATATATATATATATATATATATATATATATATATATATATATATATATATATATATATATATATATATATATATATATATATATATATATTCAGGTTCAAAAAGGTACCTCTCGAAATCAAGTGCACCCGAAGGTACCGACCTTAAAAAACTTTTTTTTTAATTTTTTTCTCATAACCATGTTTAAATTAATGTTATACACATGATATATTAATTTCACATACATTCACACTTCCTGTGTCCTTAAAAACTATGTGAATGCTCAATGCATATTTATGTGAATGGTCATCCATGTGAATGGTCATTTCACACCATGTGAATGGTGTGAATGACCATTCACATGATCTTTTTTTACCATTCACAAGATTTATGATGTTGCTCCTTTTGAAAAAAAGTCTTATAATGTTGTCTTATACATGTCTATTCAAAAAAAATATATGTGAATGACCATTCACATTAAGGTACGCTGGAATCTCATAGGTACGCTGATGAACCTGATTCTATATATATATATATATATATATATATATATATATATATATATATATATATATATATATATATATATATATATATATATATATATATATATATATATATATATTCACACGTAATAGGAACTATTATACATGCTTCGAAATTAAAAACCCAGATTTGGAACAAAGATTCATCAATGCTTCGAAATTAAAAAAATTATCTAAAAACCTTTAAAATTATACATGTTTAAATTCTACGAACATGATGAATGAAAATACATTCAAATTCTATTAAGAAAATCAAAACACAAAATATTGAATCTAAATACAAATTTGGAAACAATATTTTCACATCAACTTCTTTACATACAATATAAAACTATTACACATGTAATAAAACTATTTTACATATAATGTATAACTATATAATATATGACTATTACACATGTAATATATGACTGCTACACATGTAATAAACTGTATAATAAAAGTGTAAATATGTTTTTTTTTGTTAATCCATATTTGGAATATGAACAAATACGTTTTAAAATTAAAAAAATAATCAAAGAACCTACAAATAACTTGGAATCGACCTTCTTGATGCATGAAAATAACACGAACCGTCATCTTGAAAAAAAATCATTTTTTGAACGAACATACATCAATATTTCGTTTTCGTCTTCATCTTCGGAATAATAATCTTTAGAAACTTTTGATCAAAAAACCAAATCTTGAACTTGTTTTTTTTCTTTTTTGAACGATTTTCTATTTGGATGTTATTATAAACTTCAAACAAATTTAAAAGTTTTGAATAAATGTGAAAAAAAATACTCAAACAAGTCTGGAAAAAGAATAATAAAAAGACGAACACGAGAGAGAGAAGAGAGAGAGAATTTGTTTGTCTTGAAGTTGTAGAGAGGGAGAGAAGAAAAATAAACCTAAATACTCCATTGCTTTTTTTAATTTATTTGAAACTTTAGTCCAATTTTTTTTTTAATTACAAGATTTCCATTACATTTTTCACCCTACATTTTTTAAATCTATTAGTTGATATTAATTTCTTGGAACTATATAAGTATTGAGTTCTACTATGATCCTCAACACACACATACACACACACACACACTTTTATGTATCTAGGTACCTAAGAATCATCTTACAGCCGTTGGATCAAGTCGATCTCGTGATGCAACATATTATATGCATTTAATGAAGGGTAGTTTAGGAAAAAATTATCTACTTTAATCAATTTTAATTTTATATTAATTGAATATTGCATCAAATATTTAAATAATAAATGTTAAATAAATTTAATTACTACACTTCCAAAATTAAGAAATATAATACAAATTCAAATTAAATGAACAAAGATTTAAATGCATCGTTGTCGTTTATCCTTCGTGTTCATCATCTTCATTAATTATCTTCGTGTTCATCAACTTCATATTCAAAAAACTTAATGTAACATGTTGCAACAACATGTTTATCCAAAAACTTCAATCTAACATGATGCAACAATACCCAAAAAACTTAAACTAATGTATTGTTATGTATCATCATTGTTCATCATCCATGTTCATCGTTCATCATCCATGTTCATCATTCATCGTTCATCATCTATGCATCGTCATTGTTCATCATCCATCTATGTCATCTATGCATCATCATTGTTCATCATCCATCTATGCATCATCATTATTCATCGTTCATCATACGTCTATGCATCGTGTTCTTCATGATCATCATCGGTTGCATCTCTTGTTCATGTTCATCATCATCGTTGTTCATCGTGTTGCAACAACATGTTTATCCAAAAACTTTAATCTAACATGATGCAACAACATCCAAAACACTTAAACTAACGTGTTGTTATGCATCATCATGTTTATCCAAAAACTTCATCTAAAAACCTTAATCTAACGTGTTGCAACAACATGTTTATCCAAAAACTTTAACCTAACATGATGCAACAACATCCAAAAAACTTAAACTAACGTGTTGTTATGCATCATATTGTTCATCGTTCATCATCCATGTTCATCATTCATCGTTCATCATCTATGTATCGTCATTGTTTATCATCCATCTATGAATCATCATTGTTTATCATCGTTCATCGTTCATCATCAATCTATGCATCATCATTGTTCATCATCCATCTATACATCATCATTATTCATCGTTGATCGTGTTCTTTATGATCATCATTGGGTGCAACTCTTGTTCATGTTCATCATCATCGTTATTCATCGTTCATCTTCGTCTTCAAATTATCATCACTATGAAAATCATAAATAACATGATTAGAGAGAGAGAGAGAGAGATGAAGAGGAAAATGAGGAATGTAGTTAATATGAGATTTTAATTCTAAATTTAACTCCTAATTATCTTTTATTGATATTTAGAAATAATTTAATTACCATATCTTTAGTTTTCCCTAAATGTCCTTTGTGCACCATTGGTAGATTATCCGATACACAAAAGTTCCTCGAGGTTGTCGATGCATAAAAGTTCTCAATTGAACCTCAATATATATATATATATATATATATATATATATATATATATATATATATATATATATATATATATATATATATATATATATATATATAAGATCAATGGGGTACCGTAGTACCATATTAAATGGACATGTTCAATATGATAAAATGTTTAATTTCATACAAAATTGCAATATACACATGTTCATGTGTATATTATTATTGTCTAGTTTACATCATTTACATGTGTATTATGATAAAATGTTATATTTCATGGAAAAAAAAAAATATGCACATGTTCAAAAACTTATGGTAACTGAAGTTTTTATTAATAGATTTGTTTGGTATATTAGCCGGTGCTGGAGTTGAAGTACGAGCTGAAAAATATATATGACATAAAAATCCATATATAATTAAATTATTCTAATTAGAATCTTGATTAATTAAGATTATTATGATAATTTTATTTTTTTATAAACTCAACTTACTTCTAAAAGCTATTTAAAATAGGTTATGCTTTTATTAAGCTTCTAAAAAAAATTCATCCAAACACAACTTATAGGTATAAAAAAATTAAAACTTTTAAAAACACCTATTTATGACGAAAAGTTTTGTTAAAAGCAAAGGTTTCCCGAATACGTGTTCAGATGTTTTTAGTTTTTAGTTTTTAATTTATAACTATTTATTGAAAACTTCATTTTTATGTTTTCAGATTGCGTTTTCGTTTTCAAATAAGAGCTAGAGGGTTTTGTAGAGAGAATGCGTGTGACAGTTGGATGGGAAAAAAAAACTCTATTAACCTTTCTACACATGTTTTGCTTACAAAATGTATTTTTAAGAAAACCTTTATTGCTTTCAGTTTTATTAAAAACTCAGTGAAATTTGTAATCAACTAAACATGTCCGGCTTAATATCTCATAAGCTTTGGACGTTAAACAGGCCAATTACCTCTTTTCTCCATCTTTATTCTTTTCTTTCTCTCAACCTATGTTTTCATCTATTTTTTTCCTCTTATTGGAATGCAAATAAGATTTATCTTACAGAAAACATTATATATATATATATATATATATATATATATATATATATATATATATATATATATATATATATATATATATATATATAGTGGGGTTTAATGGAGAACCTCCATGCATCAAAGAACCTTGAAGAACCACAATGCACAACCACAAATGCATCACAATTCCCACGTGATGCATCATTACTTCCACGTGATGCATCACAATTCCCGCGTGATGCATCTGTAACATCCTCGGATTTAAATTATTGTAATCGGGATAATTAAATGGAATTTTTGTATAATTAAGTTGAATTATGAAAAATGATTATGTATCTGGATATTTGGAAGTTGGTTGCCATTTTATGAAATTAAAGTTTGAGAATTTTAAGTTTAAGTTATTAAGTATAATTATTTAAAAAGTTAGTGATGATGAAAATTATGATAAAAATCGGTATTTTATGGAACCGGATAAGTTGAGAGGCTAAAAGTGTCAAAAGCCGAAAATAAGGAATAAAAGACCTTTAGTCTTTCATTCTTGTTCATTTTCACCTACAACCTCACAAGAACTCTCTTAATCTCTCTCTAAAATTCTATTGAAAATCGATTAAGTGAAGATAAATTCGTGGATTTATATCTGGAAATTTACATGATATAAGAGGATTAAAGGTATGAAAGTTATTCCAAAAGCCTTGAGTTTTATTTTGATGAATAAAGATGAAATTCGGATTTTAATCTAAGAAAAATGTTGATGCATGTATGTTAAATCAGTAAAAAATCATTTCTGGAACATCATTGAAGATTCAGAAACAAGAATCGTTGTTTGAAACGTCCTAAAAGGTTAGAAATCTGAATTTATATGAAGTTTTTGAGTTCTTGGAGTTTTTACTCATTTTTGGTCCAATCTGGACGAAATTGGATGTTAATGATATGGAAAATGATGTAGAAACAATCAATATATGATAATATATCATAAGTATGGATTGCATGTTGTTAAAAACGAGTTTTGGCAATTTTCACTTAGAAACCCGTAGCTGAGACCTGCATTTCTGCATGTGAACTCGGTGAGTTCATGGATGAACTCGGCAAGTTCTCAAGAACACTTGAACATTTCTTTAAAAATTCATAAGTGATGGATCCGAATTCGGTTGGGACCCGAATTCGGATGTGAACCGAAATTAGATGGAACCGAACTTGGTAAAAGAACCGAACTCGGATGGGCCCGAACTCGGATGGGTCAACCTAATTTGAATGGGTCCGATATCCGGTTGTGGGTCCGAACTTCGAACATGAACTTGGCGAGTTTACTGAGACAACTCGGCGAGTTCTATGCATTTTTGGGTAATTCGGATGGGTTTAAAAGGACCCGAATTGATGGACAAATAATCACCCTTTTAGATGCACATTCATATTTGTTGCATGTCCGTTCGTTTGTTGTGCATCTAACGATGGACCGGTGGGTCGCATCTGTTACTCCGATGTTACTGCGCTACATGACCCGGAGCTGATCCCTCCGAGGTTCTGGTAGGCAGTATGTCATCCCCGATGTTATGTCTGTCTCAGATGGTTGGGTTTCATACAGAGCTTTGGGCTCGTAGGAGCGACGACTCATGTGTGTCGTACTTTGTGTATGTGGAGAGTGCACGACGTGTGTCGTCGGTGCTACTCTTGTGGGCTTCATAAGGATTTATAAAATGCGTAAATCTGTGTATTCACTAAGCATTCGCTTACCCCTCAGTTGTTTTATTTTTACAGGAAAGGGAAAATCTACTGCTGGACCTTCTAGTTAGGTCGTGTGTGAAGTTTTGGAAGATACCTGCTACTCAATTGGTAATTATGCTGTGGGGCAAATATTGTAATATGTTTGGGATGATTGTAATAACTTTTGAATATGTAGACTTAGTGTTGGAACCTTGTAGCACCGTAGGGTGTCTGACAATTGTTGTTTTATTTTTGATTATTGTACTTTAATGCTTCCGCACTGTAATTTAAGTATCAGATCATTATGTGATTTATGTCGATGTTTAATCCTGGGTGTCATGTAATTGTGGTTGAATGTGGCAAGGGTGTCACAGCATCGACTTTCAAGTGATGTATTACAATTTTCTAACGACGCATTGTGGTTCTTCTAGATTTTTCGATGCATAGAGGTTCTCCATTAAATCCACTCATATATATATATATATATATATATATATATATATATATATATATATATATATATATATATATATATATATATATATATATATATATGGTTCGAGAGAGTACCACTCATTATACAACACACTAGAAGGTACCACATTTACAAAAAAAAATTAATTTTTTTTTTCATAAACATGTTTTAATTAACATTATAAAGATAATATGTAAATTTTACATACATTCACATCTCCTAGCTCGTAAAAAGTGATGTGAACGTACACTTGCATAATTTTGTATATATGTGAACTTGCATTTATGTGATGCGTGATTTCATGCACTTAGAGTGTTTGAATTTGCATGAAATTCAATGTTCATGAAAAAAAAAATTCGAAAAAATTACTTTTAAGAGTGATACCTTCTGATACTCACTTGAACCTATATATATATATATATATATATATATATATATATAGGGAGGTTCCATTGAGAACTTTTGTGCATCGAGGCACAAAAGAAACTCCACTTTCCCTTGGATGAAAAGAATGTGTGGGTTAGATCAAATGACAAAAGGGTAATTAAATAAAAAGTTTTATGCATCAAATGCACATAATGAAATTCGTGATGGGGTAAAACAAGAATTATGCAATCCCCATTTAATTATTACACATCCAAAATTAACAAAAATAATAAAAATTCAAATAAAAATGATAAAGATTCTGATGCATCGTTGTTGTTCAATTTTTGTGTTCATCATCTTCATCCATTATCTTCGTGTTCTTCATCTTCGTATTTAACGTGATTCATCGTTCATCCAAAACCTTAATTTAACGTGATGCATCAACGTGTTCATCCAAAAACCTTAATTTAACGTGATGCATCGTTCATCGTTCCAACAAACATTCGTACCTTCCAAAATGCATCTCTTCATCAAAAATCCAAAATGCACCTTAATTTAACGTGATGCATCGTTCATTCAAACATTAATCTTTAATCGTTCCAACAAACAAAAATCCAACATCCATATCTTCATCAAATAATTCAAATATTTATCATAAATTCAAAAAATCGACAATCCAAAATGTATCGTTTCATCATAAATCCAAAATGCATCTCTTCATCATAAATCAAAAATGTATATCTTCATCAAAAAATTCAAAAAATCGTTATCGATGCATACACCCTTGATACATCACACCATTCTTTAGATCATATTGATCGTTCCAGCACCGGCGGCGAGCGAGGTTTAGCGACGGCGCTACAACGGCCGAGAGAAGGAGATGACGGTGGTGGGATGGTGGTGCAGCGGCCTAGAGAGAGATGATGATGGTCGGATGTTGAGAGAGATAGATGTGGTGGTTGTTCGGTGGCCGGTTGTGGTGATCGACCAAGATAGAGGGAGAGGGTGAGTGAGAGAGAAAGGTGGTGGTGGTTCGGTGGCCGCCGATGGTCCTAGTATGGAGAGAGAGAGAGAGAGAGAGAGAGAGAGAGAGAGAGAGAGAGAGAGAGAGAGAGAGAGAGAGAGAGAGAGGATAATAGGAAAGGTTGTTAATGTGAGATTTTAATTCCTAAATTAACTCCTAATTATCTTCTAATGCAGGGCCGTCTCATTAATTTTGGAGGGCCTGTGCAAAAATAATAAAAGTGGCCCTAAAATTTTTTTTAATAGATATATAAGTTCATAATATGATAGAAAATATTATAACTATCCAACATAATTAAAATAACAATTGAAAATTCTAGTACATGTAGTTTATCCCTTAAATAATGATGCTCCTAACATTCTTTAAAGCAAAATTGTTGATCAAACCTTCACAATTGATGCTCTCTAATATACTGTTTTCGATTGCTATCAATACTAATCCATTAAGCCTCTCTTGTGCCATTGTAGCCATGATTTGTCAAATAAAAAGATAACAATATTAAAGGAGAAAGGAAAAGTACGTTACATAACCTGATGAATGTTGAATGAATGAATGATTGGCGATTGCAAATGATGGTACAGTACCAATTAACAAACTTTCTGAATATTTAAAAAATTGCCAAAAAGGGGTAAACGTGTTGAAATCGTAATCACAAATTCACATTTCCATATGATATCAGTGATATTATAATCGATTAATTGTAATCAATAAACTGTAAAATTAAATTCCCAAATTGATTTTGACCACTCCGTCTTTCTGATTTGTGATAGCAAGACGCCAAGCCCTTTCTGTCTTTCTGATTTTACAAATCTTTCTGATTTGTAAAACTAAATTCCCAAATAATAATCACAACAAGATAGCAAGACGCCAAGACAACAAGATGATAATCGATAAATTGTAATCAATAAACTGTAAAACTAATTGATAAAATCGATGGCTTCAAATCGTTGATTCGTTAATGTTTGACTAAAATCGGAGGCTTCAAATCGAAAAACAAGACTGCAAGACAGCGAGACTGCAATATGATAAAATAGGTGGCTTCAAATCGTTGATTCGTTGAGCTTTGATTAAAATCGGAGGCTTCAAATAGATTAGCATTTGTCGATTGTGGGTTGATATAAATATACCTTTGAATCTTCGATTTGAACGTTGATTCGTTGATATGATTTCAACGTTGATGGCGATTTCAACGTTGAAGACGACGCTCAAAATCGTTGCAGAACTTCGTAGTTGGGCGGCGTCTCTTTGATTTCCACGCACACAAGTCACAACCCTTCGTAGTTCGACGTTCCATATTCCAGGCGCTCCAAAATCAGCTTTTGAAATTCCATTTGATCTAGCAGGCGCGTCTTTGATCTTCATGGGCGGAAACCACACTGTGTCTTTCCAAATACCAACCTCGAGTGTGATTTACACGGTTACCCTAACACCAATTGAAGTGAGTTGGGCTTTTTAGCAAAAAAAAATAATAATAATACATGTACTCATTGAGCTAATTTGAGGCCCCAGATATTTGGGGGCCCTGTGCAGTGGCCCAGGCTACACAGGGTAAGGTCCGGGCCTGTTCTAATGATTTTTAAAAATTAATTAATTTCATATTATTAATTTTCCCCAAATGTCCTTTGTGCATCATTGTTAGATTATCCGATGCACAAAAGTGCCTCGAGGTGTCCCGATGCATAAAAGTTCTCAATTGAACCTATATATATATATATATATATATATATATATATATATATATATATATATATATATATATATATATATATGTGTGTGTGTGTGTGTGTGTGTGTGTGTGTGTATGTATTGTTTTGATACTTATAATGTGTTACTATTTAATGTAACGTATTTTACGTCATTCCATTATAATATCCTTTCTAATTTTTTCTTATCATTAATGTATTTCACTTGCTCATTATTTTATGGCATCCATATTTTATGATATCAATTAACATACTTAACATTTAATGTAACCATTACATAAACTTAAAAAAAATAAAAATAAAGTATGTTACATTAAAAAAAGTATGTTGTATTTATTTGTTAATTACCAAAAACATAAATATATAAGCTGCACATCTACTTTTCAACGTCTGTGAGCTTCTAAAAGTTGAACTTTTTTTAGTAAATTGCACGAGATACATAAATCTCCCAGCTGTTCTAAACTCGTCTACTTCAACCACATACATAAAAAAAAGCACTCATCTTTCAGCCAAAATTTATCAACATAACCATGGCTAACCAACCTAAAGATCCCCGAAAACTTAACCTCGATGCACCGTTATTATCGACTAGGCGACCCAATGGACCAACGAACCATGTGAACTCACGATGTGCTTCGTGGGATTCACGTAACAGGGTCCCGTTTTCTTGGGAACTAAGTGCTGGTAAACCAAAGGATGTTGGAACTCAAGCCGACGACGAGTTTTGTGTCCCGCCTCCAAGACCACCACCAGGAAGGAAGCTTTTGGAAAACGAATACGACGGCGATGATGACTTTTCGGATGCCGTCGACACGTTTTCGTTGTCGGCAGCGATTGACATGGTGGAGTCAGCCGAGATGGCGAAACGGAGTAGTGATATATTGGCTGGTTTGAGTTTGGAAGGTAGTGGGAATCAGTCTCCGAGTTTTATTATTCAGAGGTTTCTTTCTGATGCTAATGCTCTTGCGATATCGTCCGGGTTACCAATCCCGAAAAACATTAGTAATCAACCGGAAAAGTGTAAGCCACAAATGATCGATAATTCGCCTAAAGGGTGTGGGTTGGGGTTTGATACTTTATTCCCTTGGCGTACGAAGCACAAACCGCCTTGTGGTGTTAAAAGTCCGGTTAGAGTGACGGCTGCTAGCGTTAAATCTCAATGGGGGTTGAAGCCGAGGCCAAAGCCGAAACTGAAGTAGACGTTTTCGTTAGTTCGTAGTTTCCACGAGCGCTAGCGAGTAAATTGAGGGATAGAAGCTCACAAGTATACGACGAATGGTGTACAAAAGATATAACAGTTTGAAGATTTATTATGAATTTCTTTTGATTTTAGGGTTTACGAGAAAACCAATATGTTTTCACGGTTTTTACGTTTTCGTCCATTCATGTTATTTTATTTTTCAGAAAAGTTCTCAACTTTATTTGTTCTTTTTGATTTAGTGAGATTTGGCTATTAGAACCTGGTTTTTCAGTTTTCAAAAACTCAGTATACCAATTATAATCGGTATCCAATAGTCAATTTTCACAAACCCAAATAAAAAATGACTTTTCTGGAAAAAAGTAACATAAAGAGACGAAAATGTAAATAACATGTTAGTTTTTTTCATAATAAACCCTTGATTTGAATGCATAATTTTTTGATTGTTTTCATGCGTTTTCGATTGTTTTAGAAAGTTTTATTTGTAACAAATGAAATGTTTTAAAGGTACTTAAAAGCAATAGATGATTGGATGTAACGAAAAGAGGGTCCGTACGGTCATTTATGAAAAAGTAGTGGTGAAAATGGCAATTGGATAAAACTTAAGGGAGTTAAAGCGAAAATATCATTTTCAATCAATGTTTTGAAAGAGACCGGTATCAAAGATAAACATCATAACCAACTATTTTAATGATAGAACAGGAATAATGTAGTAAATAGCTACGTAATTTCACGTTTTGTTTATTTTGACTTTAACCGAATATTAAACGAACACGAGCAAACAAACGGAATTTCTTTTGTTCGTGCTCATTCGTTAAGGAATTGATCTTGTTCATGTTCGTTTATGTTCGTTCGTTTGATAGACAATCAAACATATACGAACTTTAAACGAACAAACATAAATTAACAATTAAACATCTACAAACGAACAAAACTTAACATGAATGAATATAAATGCACGAACCAGTAAATTAAAAACAAAATTCACAACACATAATTCATAGATTTCAAATTTCGTTAACTCATTCATAAATTTTATAAATGACCTTAAACTAATACGATACCAATAAATTAACATCTTAAGAAACAAGAATTTCAATTTCAATACCAAATTAACATCATTTAAGCATTTGAATCTTCTTTTATCTTCATTCAATGTCACAAATGATGTCAGTGCTAGAGTTTGAAGTTTAAATTTAAATTAATATTATTAATTAATAATATTAGTAATAATGATAATCATATATTGATATTATATATATAACGATTACGAACATGCGTTGCTTTTATGCTACCTTAAGCAGACTGTCAGGCAGGTAAGCAGCTGACTTATTTTATTACTTTATATATATATTATATAACATTTTTGTTTTCCTGTGATAATTTTTGATATATTGTATTTTCTTAAAATTTAAATATATTATTACGATCTCATTATTTTTGTCTACATTTCGATATAAAATTTATCGTCGTCGGATCATTTTCGTTAGCTACCTAAATAAGCTATCTTAAGCAAGCTGCCAAGCAGCTCAAGCAGACAGATAAGCAGTTGCCTTATTTTATTACTTTATATATATATTATATAAGATTTTTATTTTCATGTAATAACTTTTGATATATTGTATTTAATTAAATTTTGAATATATTATTATGATCACATTATTTTTGCTTACATTTTGATATAAAATTTATCGTCATCGGAACCATTTTCGTTAGGCAGGCAGACATGCAGCTGCCTACATATATTAAATATATTTTTAACATTGAATTAATTGACACGGTAAGATTTGCATATATTAGTAATAAACTAAATTCATTGTATAATTTTTTTTAATAATTGGTAAATTGTATTAATTAGACAAGAAACATAGTTTATTGTGTTCATGTTTGTTATATTTTATAAAAATTCAAATATATCGTTATGATCACTTTCCTTTAAATTACATTTTAACATAAAATTGTATTTCGTCTCAAGCTATTTTAAAATGATTTTTTTTAATTATTTAGTTGATTAATCAATCGCACTCTTTCGTTCACCGAATGGTAAAGCTAGCTGGCTGGTAGGTACACGACTAATATTTTTTATTACTTTATATATTCATCCTGGGAGCACTAAGATGTATCGGGATCTTCGAGAGTTCTACTAGTGGCCGGGTATGAAGAGAGACGTGGGCCGATACATCGAGCAGTGCGTGACCTGCTTGCGGGTTAAGAGTGAGCACCAGAAGCCGCACGACCGTCTACAGCCACTGGAGATCCCCGAGTGGAAGTGGTACCACATCACGATGAATTTCAGCTTTAGACTTCCTATACAGTTCGTGGGAACGACATGATCTGGGTAATAATGAATCGATTGACCAAAAGTGCGCACTTTCTTGCTGTTCGGGGTACGATCACCATGGATCAACTAGCGCGGCTGTATATTCATGAGATAGTATTGAGGCATGAGATTCTGAAGTCGATCATTTTTTATCGCGACACCCGATTTACTTCGTGGTTCTGGCAGAGCTTCCAGAGAGAGCTGGGTACACGGGTTCAACTGAGTACAACTTACAGGCCTCAGAGAGATGGGTAGATCGAGCGCACGAATCAGACACTTGAGAATATGATGAGAGCATGCGCCATTGACTTCAGGGGTAGCTGGGATGTACATCTCCCGTTGGTTGAGTTCGCGTACAACAATAGCTACCACACCACGATTAAGATGGCTCCATCTGAAGCGTTATATGGTCGTAAGTGTTTAAACCCAGTGTGTTGGGGCGAGGTCGGTGAGCGACCGATCAGTGAGCCCGAGCTACTTCAGGAGACGAGTGACAAAGTAGCTACGATCCGTGAACATATGCGAGTTGCTCAAAGCCGTCAGAAGTGTTATGCTGACCGCCGTACCTTAGAGCTTGAGTTCAGTGTTGGCGATCAGGTGTTGCTGAAAGTGTCTCCGTGGAAAGGTGTGATCCGATTCAGCAGGGCCGGCCCTGGGCCACCGCCCAGGGCCCAATCACTCTAAGGGGCCCAAAAAAAAATTAATATGTTAATATAGTCCAGTAGCCCAGTATTAGGTTATATGTGTTTTGCGCGAAAAAAAAATCACAGACAATGTGTTGGTTCAGCTGGAACTCATCTCACCTTGGAACTCTAATGGCATGGCTTCGATTCCCATTGTGTGCATTTTTTTTTATTTTTTTATGTCTCATCACTATCACTTGGATTTTCATATATAGATATCGTTTATTTGCTTTATATCAATATACAATCCATCAAATTCAATATTCATACTTTTGTTTTTCAATGAGTTTGATTTTTTTATTTTTGTTTATCACGTGGTTTATGTTATTTATTATACGATTATTAAAAATACTAATGAGATATGTATTTATTTATTGACATGTTATTTTTTTTTTTTGACACATATGTTACTATTTATATTATGAATCATTTAAAATTTAAATTTCTTTTTTTCAATTTACTAATAAATATATAATTTAATATTGTGTGCAATTTTTACCAAATTTATAATCATACGATGTTAAAATTAATTTTTGCGGTTTTTGTATTGAGGAAAAATTCAGAGAAGCATCATGAAACCATTACACGATGACAGATTGTGAAGTTTTTAAAGACATGACACTGACAATAGTGCAACAAAATCAATATAATTTAATTGTAATTTTTTATACGAATATTGCTTATATATATATATAGGGCCCCTTTTTAAGTATATGTCCCTAACCTAAAAAATGATAGGACCGGCCCTGCGACCCAGGCACCGGGGTAAACTGAGTCCGAGATATATTGGGCCGTTTGAGATTGTGGCCAGGGTCAACCGATTGAGATTGCCGCCAGAGTTGGCCGGTGTGCACGATACATTCCATGTGAGTCACTTAAGAAAGTGCTTAGCAAAAGAGGATCAATATGTGCCTTTATATGAGATATCAGTAGATGATCAGTTGAGATATGTTGAGCAGCCTGAGATGAATACTGACCGTAAAGTGAAGAAGTTGCGCAATAAAGAGATATCATTGGTTCTCGTTCAGTGGAGACACCATAAGGGTACCAGCGCGACTTGGGAACCTGAGTCTGAAATGCGGAGCCGCTATCCTTATCTGTTCCAGAGTCAGAGCTAGATTCCGGGACTGAATCTTTGTAAGGGGGGAGGATTTGTAACACACCGACTCCTGAGCAGGTACGTGTAATAATCCCATTGACCAAGTATTTTATTGAGTATTGCGTTGGTCCAATTGTGTCTCGTATAGTGGATTATACGTGTCAGGACGGGTATTACGTGGCTTCGGGAGATAATTTTAGTGGATTAATTATAATTATAGATTCACGGAATTAAATGGGATTTAATGATATAATTAGTGGATTTTTGATAAGGGGGCCAGGTATCGGTGTCGAACCCGCGTTATAAATGGGTACGTATAATATACGTATGTACGTTTCTTAGTTCCTTCACTTCCAAACTTTACAAAGTGTTGTATGTGTGTTGTGTAATCTGGAGATCAGAAACAGAAGCAAGGTTGAAGCCATATCAGTTGGATTGAGCTGCTGTGAATCAAATTGAAGCTTCCTATGTGTTCTTGAAGTGCAAGGTGAGTATCCTCTGATTAGATTCTAAATTTCGTGTATTAAGTGTTGGGATACTGTGGGAATTGTTGTGCAACAGTATTAGAGGAGTTTTGATATTATTTGTACGGGCTATTGTTGCTGAAATCGGATTATGGAGGTTTGATACCTCTTGGGTAGAGCTGTAAAGTGAAGCAGGGACCTGCAAGTCGTCGCGATCGCAGTCGCGATGAGGTGAGCGCGACCGCAATGAGCGGCGCGAGAGGGACTGCAGGCTAGGGTTCTGGGTGCGATTCGCGATGTGAGCGCGCCCCGAAATAGGGGCAGCGCGGCCACGATTCGCCTGGCTTGGGCCGGATTTGATTTTTAGGCTATGGGGTCTCTTGGGGGTTGCTTTTTGGGGCCAATCAACTATGTTAATGATTATGTGATATATGGGGTTAATTTGTTGAATTGGGATTAATCTGGGAAGATTTATTTTGTGTTCAGGGACTGCTAGAGATCGGTGTGAGACAGATTCGGGTCAGCGGGTTAGAGACTGTGTACGAGGTGATCTAGGTGAGTACGCGAGTTTTTTTCAAAGGGTCTACTTTTATCGAGTCAATGTATGTGCATATACTATTATGATTGTGTTGTGGGCACTACGAGTTGCCCTTCAAGTATGATCTTCATTTCTTTACATGTGAATGATATCCATTATAGCAATCGCGATGAGTTATCGCAGGAGCTGGCTAGCTCTACTTAACCCTGTGTCGGGTTCCCATATATATATATATATATATATATATATATATATATATATATATATATATATATATATATATATATATATATATATATATATATATATATATATATGTATGTGGTTATGTTGATTGTCACGTCGCTCCTGAGCCTATTATACCTGATAGCCTCCATGAGTATGGCTTGGCTGCAGGCAGGGAAGGGTTTCCCCAATTGACATGAGCATCTCACTATGTATTGGATCTCAAGTACCTCTGGGTAGAGGCTAGTGTGGCATGAGTTATGCCAGGTAGTGTAGAGCTACATTGTTGTCATGTGATATGTGTTATGTGCTTATGTGATTAGTGCAGCGTCTAACCATTGTGTACTCACGAGCTGCGAAGCTGACGTATTCGAGCCTACTGTGTGTATCAAGGGGACCGAAGGTAGGGCCGCCAGCACCTGAGCAAAAGTAGGAGCTTGATCTTGTTGCTAAGAGTTCCGCATTTTTTTGAATGTATGTGTTGTTTGTACTGTTGGGAACTTGATTAGCTGTATCGGGTCTGTATGTGGATATTTGGATCCGGGCTGGGTTTTGCATGTTGGGTTAGCTTCTAAACAGTTCTGTTTATGTTATGTAAAATGTTTTAAATTGTTAGTGTTTGTGAAAACCTTTGACATATGTTATGGATAATTATTGCGTCATTGTCACCTGTATATTGTAAATGACGTGGCTTTTGATCGGGTTTGGAGGGTGTTACAATAACGCACCAATAGGGTTTAGCCCATTTGGTATGAGAGGTGACATGTAAGCGTGAGGTTATGGGTTTGACTCCCGTCGGAGGCAAGGTGGAATTTAGATGGTGGAAGTAAGTTATGAAGTCCTCATTTGGGGCAAAGGGGTAGTTTAGGAGTACAAGCGGGTTAGTTTGTCGTTCAAAAAAAAGTGTGATGTTATACTTATACAAGTATACAATCCTTTTTCACTCTTTTTCTCCAAACACTCTACAATGTAATAATATAAATGATATCTTAAAATTAATTATAAATTTTAAAAAATTTAAATCTTGATACAACTTCCCTTAACATACTCTAATATTGGTTATTATGTTGTAACTTATCAAAAATAGAAATTATTATTAAAAGAAAATGTTAGAAAATAGAAATTATTATTAAAAGAAAATGTTAGAAAATAGAAATGATAAAACAATAAGAATGTCATTGTCATATACATCAACCATATCTAGATCTTTAAAAAAAGATTGGTATATTTTAAAGATAAAGCCTAATAAAACACACCAATCACATTCATATATTTATAATAATGAACTTGTAAATGTTAAATCAAGAAAGAGTTTGCAGGAAACCAAATTGATTATAAGTTTGACATTTGTAATCTTTTCCATTGTAAGATAAATAATAATTTAGATTAAAAAAAACTTAAAAAAAGGATTTGTGGATCCCACAGACAAGATGCAGCCACAATACCATTCAAACATTCAACCCAATAACCCAACAATGAAGGTTTATGGTGAATACAAGTTAAATTGTTTATATTTATTAATGTCAGATCTAAGCTCTTATAACTTGTTATTAAACTTAAAAAATGTGTTTTATTTTCATCAAATTTTAACATAAAGCACTAATGGGCCGTTGGTAATGAGGAATTATGGGTGATAATTTTAGCCCGTTCAAGCAAACGGATCAAACGGGTTGACGACCAAAAGTCATAAATTTTACATAATTTTGAAAATTTTTTCAAAAAACAAATTTTTTAATACACCGTTTTATAAATTTTCATTTTTTTCAAAAAAATTATATTCTATCTTAGCTTTTTACAATAGGTTTAATTATTCGATCCGTTGGGTCAAAATTGTCACCCGTATGAGGAATCAAAGAGAACGAAATTGCATGTTTTTATTATGTTTTCTATTTTTCTCAACTGCATTCAGCAACAGATCCACTCCATAGGTCAAGTGCCCTCGATAAAACTTTATTATAATGATTACATATATGGTCAATATTTTCAACCTCGGTTTTTTTAATATAAAACCATGTTTTATTCTTCACAAAAAACACTTTAAGCCTTTTATTTGAGTGAATTTTAGTACAATGGCTTGATATTTGAATTATTTATACTTTCTATAGTAGTGTGATGATTTTTTAACCGACTCAAGAAAATTATGATAAATCGATCCTAATAAAAAACATTTTTGGATCAACCACTGACTGCATGGTCATCTTAGCGACCACAAATTATTGAAAGGAAAGTTTCACGCACCTAGCGCCTTGATTACTCAAGTTTCTTTGGCAACTCGATATTCTTCGAGCGCAACAACAAATGGCGATGCAAATCGGTCCCACTGCTTTCACTTTTCACCTCTTGAATGCTGCAAGCTCATGACCTCTGTCGTTCTACAGCTATTGCCATAACAACAACCAAGGCAATCGACCATGATCTGATCCGACTTCTCCTTCTGATTACTCATCATCCACTCCATTCCCAACTCCGAGCTTATTCATTTGTCATCACTTGATCATACATTCACAATGATCCCAATTCAAGCTTCGGTATGAGATCAATTGATCATCTTGATCCGTCATTATTAATCTGTAATATAACAAAGACAAGTATAGTAATCAAGATGATCAGCAGAAAAGTATGTTGCTATCCCTTAAACCAAAGATTATTAAAAAAAACATTAATAAAAATATTTTAGAAAAAAACTAACTTATCTATACAAATGAAATAATTATCTGACAAGATTCTTGATTGAGAATTTAACAAAATAATATGTAAGGACGACTGAAAATGACAACTTCAAGAAGTTCACTTGCTTCAAATTCTATTTTTTTAAACCACACTTTTAACTTTTCTGCTTGCAGTTTTCATCCAACTAAGCATATAAAGAAACACTCAATAATCATAACTCAACAGGCAGAGTCTCTCTCTCTCTAAACATAGCATTGAATATAATCATAAAACAGAAGAATGATGGAATCAGGACTTCTGATTCAGCCTTCTTGGCCAATTCACTCTTACTTTCATCCAATTCTACATCAAGATGGTCTAAATTACTTGGACTTCTATACAAGTAAAGATCATGACTTTCCTTCTCCAATCATCACCACCACTGAAGAATCCTCGTCGTCAATTCCATCCTTGTCAAATCTTGACATGTTTCATGGTGACTGTGTCGAATATTCATCATCGGCTTATGATCATATACAGGATCCTTCACTCATAAACATCGAGGGTTTTGATGATGTCTGCAGATGGTTGTGTGACGAAGATCAACCGATGGAAGAGGTTCTAACGGATAGGTCTAGTGAAGGAAGCCAGACATGGAGCCCAAGCCTCTCCATGAACTCTAATGATTCCATGGAAATTGAGTCCGAAACAGGAATCCAGAATCTGCTCACGGCTTACATGGAAGCTACTGGATTAGGACAGGGAGAGCTAGCCAAAGTGATTCAGAAATGCATAAGCGAAAAAGCCAACCCCATTGGTTCTACTCTTGAACGTTTAGCGAGTAACTTGTTTCAAAGTTCTGAGAATCAACGAGAAGAGTATCTGATACAAGAATCCACCAGAAACTTCAAGAAGGCATTCAGAGCGTTCTACGAAATATTTCCTTACGGAAAGTTTGCTCATTTCACAGCGAATTCAGCCATACTTGAAGCTGTTCCAACACATGTCAACTCTGTTCACATAGTTGATTTCGACATGGGTGAAGGGATTCAATGGCCTCTAGTGATAGAAGCCATGGCCAGAACAAATAGATCATTAAGCATCACAAGTGTCAAGCTAGAAGAACATGACTTGCGATTTGAGGAGACCAAGAGACACCTCTTTAAGTATGCAAGAAGTTTTGGTCTAAATTTGAAAGTAGAAGAGATCGATTTGGCACAATTGGAGAAAGAGATGGAAGTAAGAAAAGTTGAAAAAGAATTCTTGGCCTTTAATTGTATGGTTGGCCTTCCGCATATGGGAAGAACAAGAAGCCGAACTCAAGTAATGGAATTTCTAAGAATAGCTAAAGGGTTTTTATCAAAAACGACAGGTGTCATAACATTTGGAGACGGAGAAGAAGGTGAACGAATCAGAAATTCTTCAGACTACGCTTCCTTTTTCAACACATATTTAGCACATTACAAAGCGTTGTACGAATCAATGGAATGGGGTTCTCCTAGTTCTCTAAACGAAGCAAGGATATCCATGGAGACCCTTTTTCTTGCCCCTTTTGTATCATCAGTGTCTTGGTCTCAAAAGTGGGAGGAAGGTAGAAACGAGAGGGTCTTCAAAAACAGTCTCGGATTAAAAAACAAAAGAATGAGCAAGGAAAGTTGGAATGAAGCTAGAGAATTGGTGAAGGAAGGAGAAACTCCATACAAGATTTGTGTTGAAGGAGATGATGAGAATCAGATGGTGTTAAAATGGAGAGGAACTCCATTAGTTAGAGTTTATGCTTGTACAAGTTGTACTTATATTTAGATAGATACAAAACTATACAGGAAAGCGTAGACAGAATTATAGATATGAACAGATACTTTTAATACATTCATAATGAATATATGTTCCGTACAGAGACAGATTCCTTTTACAAATGAATTTATTCCGTATATTTCCTAATGTGCATCAGTTAATACAGTTAAACGATGTTACTAGACTCTAATCTAGTAGACAAGGAATGGGTGTGTGTCATTAGTTAGTAAAGTACGTTTTTCATATGTCTCACTTAGGTTATGTGAATGATCAATTTGGGAATAGTTTTGAATGTATACATAATGACAGAAATGAATAAATGATACAAAAAAGTGTGATGACCTAAGTGAGGAAAATGAAAAACATATGTTGCTTAATAATGACATAATATTACGTTCCTTTTACGTGCAATTTACCCTAATTAATTGTATATCAGTTAACATATAATCCTGATCCTGCTAAAATGAGCTGTAAATAGCATTTTATTCCGAAACATAAATAAACCAAGAAATACATATAAAATAGGAGAAGATACAAAACTTGAAGACTGATAAGGGGATGCACTATGCAGAAATCATATCTATACCAAGAATGAGTTTGCCAGAAATAAAACTGTTCATATGGTTAACACAAGGGTGATAAGAATCAAAATGTAGAGTATTTTGGGTAAGGATTCATTTCAGGGGTCATAGTTTCACTAAATACATTTCACGGATCATAGTGTGAATAACAGATATTTTGGAGATTCAAAATCCTGAAATCTGTTTGTGGAAATCAATAACCAACCATTACAACAACAGTTTGCATACTTGCATATATACTTACAAGTTATCTCGTAACTGAATCTACATCAAACTCAACCGATTTCCTGATTAATCATACTCAAAATGCCTTGCGAATTACCAACCTATAATTTCTTAATTATGTATCTTTAAAATGCAATTCTCAAAATGATTACTAGTCAAAGTAGGTTATGTTTTTATCTTACTTATCTTTAAGGCTATAACAAATTAATGTAATCATCTCACAACATATCAAATAAACTTTATATATTAAAACATGTAACCATTTTGTGGGTCCCGCAGACAAGAAGCAGACAGAAAATAACATTCAATCTGAAAACAAGAGAAAAAATAAAAATACATATATTCCTTACAAGTGGCAAAGTATGGCTGAAGAGTTGTTTTAATTTGATTAAAATATTCCTGAGACATTTATCATCATATAAACAGAAAAAAAAACACATCCTTGAAATAGACATAAATAGTTATCTAACAAGATTCTTGATAGAGAAATTTAACACTATAATAAATATAAGAGTGACAAGCAAAGCTGACCAACAATAAGGAGAATTCCAAGCAATGAGAGAAGACCAAAAGTGATTTCTTTACATAGTTTACTTACATTATAATTCTAATTTTTTAAGTTTTCTATCGACGTTTATCAACCAAGAGATATATACAAGCATATTAAGAAAACACCCAACAAACAAGATATGATTTATAAATCAATAAAATTATATTTTCTGAAGGAAACTGAACATAAGATAAAAAATGCCTGAAGATATCATATACAAGAAGCATATCAACATTATCTATGCAAAAAAATCTAGCATATACCTCAAATCATATTGTACCAAATCCAAAATTTTGAGAACGCAAGACACGTTAAACTTCATAAAAAATATGTCATAACCCTCACACATCATGAATGATATGGAGCAAATAGAATAAACTAACACATAAGTCTATAGATCAATGGGTGTATGAAAAACATGGGGGGAGACAACTAAACTTTATATGGACCAAACTTTCAACTCATGAAGAGCTATGGCCTATGCAGACTGCAAATAATCGTTGAAAGCTTGTGGACGGACCGGACAAATCACCTTTGTGTAAGATTTTCTTTTAAAGTTTGATGTTAGGTAAATTGCATAATATCAATGATTTATTAGAATCACATGATAATTTAGACAATGGGTATCAATTACTTTCAAATGATTTGAGTTTTGAATTTTGAAAGCACCTACAAAAGAAGAAAGGTCTTTATATTTTTTTTGACCAGTTAATTTGAATAAAAACTATTATTTTATCTCTTAATGTGTCTATATAATTTATTTCTTGACTTTCATGAACACATCACGTCCATAATAAACTAATAACATTATAACAAGAAAGAGTTTGTAAGAAACCAATGACTGTTTTCAATGGAAACATTTCTTTGAATCTGGCAGATTTCACAAAATGAAGATTGCAAAAGATCGACCATTGAAAGTATTGGGGACCCCACAGAACGCAAGCAGACACAATATCATTCAACGATCAAGTTAATACCCAATTACAAGTTTACAACAATGACTAATACCGAAAAGATTAGATAGATACGTTTATCTACAAATATTTGTACCTTTTCGATTGGATTAAAATTAACATTCCCTTGAGTTTAGTCTGACTAGTATCATATCCAGAAGAGATTGAGTTTTGAACATTAAAAAAAGCATAATTACACATTTTTCAAGTTATAAGCTTTATTAGACATATAACCTATAATAAAAACAAGATAACCTCTGAACTACGGCAGCGAACAAGTCAAGATTTTATCTCGTGACTTCAGCTTAATTGAGCTCAGATTTCTGCCTGATCAAAAACGCGAGCAGAAATAATTTCACGAGCCAAGCTCGAGGTTTAATGGCTTGGCTCAAGTTCTTATACAGCTTTTCAAACCTTATATATGTATGGCTGTAAACGAGTTGAGCATTTATCGAGCAACTCAAGCTTTAGCTATATTGAGTTGAGCTTTTATGGAGTTTGCTTTAAGTCAAATGCCAATAAATTAGCTCATAAAGAGTCAAATTATCAACTATAATGTTTATAAATATATTCAAGCTTTTCAAGTCGAGTTCGAACCTGCATCTTGAAAGCTTGTCAAGTCATCCAGCAGTCAGGCCTGGCCTAGCCTAAGTTACTAGAATAGAGCTTGAGCCATGTCAAGCTCGAGCTCGACTCGGTCATTTGCAACCCTACTTTGAACCCTATTTACGAATTAAATTTACAAATAATAAACCATGTACCGCTGCTTTCTAATCACAAATGCATCGCATCAAGTCAAATGATAAAGCATTCATTAGGGTTTTGGCCGGATTTGCATATTTCATAAGAAGAATTCAAATTAGTTTAAATAAGAAGAATGAGGGCATCTGAATCAATATCATCTAGCTACTACTTTCAATGGAAAAGAATAAGCAAACAAACTTAGTACAAGGTCCATTATGGGTATAAGACTAGTCTTGGAGTGGTGACTTGACCTTGGAAGTGTAAGCCTGTCACAGGTGATGACATAGTGTTAGAGTATAAGACTAGTCCTCACTAAATGCCTGGAAGTATAGTATTGCCTGAGGATTGTTTAGGTATGGGAATGTTTGGGTGTGCATGCATATCATATGTACTGTTAGATATATGTACTATTCGATCATTTCATAACGATCATTTATGATTTATGTTCAAATTAAGTGACCATGAGTTCATGGAGGGAAAAACTAACACACTTGGTCTGTTGATCACTCAAGCTGTCAAGCATGCTTAGACTAGTTGATAATCATAAACGGCAACAGATGGCCACCAAAATCAACCCCATTGCCTCCACTCTCAATATTCACCCCATGCGTGCTATAAGGTCGTGTCCTCAGGCATTCTACAGTTATTATCAAAAGAACAACCAAGGCAATCGACCACCATCTGACCCAACTTCTGATTTTTTATCATCCACACCACCCTCACCTCCCTGCCAGTCTCGAAACATTTCATATGTCTTCGTTCCAATCTAGGCTTCATTTGTCATCACTTGCTCATATCGATACCAATTTAGGTGTCAATCAGTCGATTATAATGATCTGCCATCATTATTTTGTATTATAATTTTTTTAAATATAAGGTATAGTAATTTAGATTGAACATTTAAAAAAGTACCTTGTTATCAATGATTAATAAACAAAACTAGGAAAACTTACTTATCCTTCAAATATAAATGAAATAATCGTCTAACAAGATTCTTGATTGAGAATTTAAAGATATAAAATGAGAGGACGACCAAAAATTACATCTTCAAGAATTTAACTTGCTTCAAATTCTATATTTTTAGCCGTACTTTTAACTTTTCTGCTGACATTTTTCACCAACTAAGCATATAAAGAAACACCCAATGATCATCACAACTAAGTAGGCACAACTCTCTCTCTCCCTCTCTCTCTCTCTCTCTCTCTCTCTCTCTCTCAGAATGACACAGTCTGGACATTTGACTCATCCTTTGTGGCCAATATTCACTCATACTTTCCTTCAATTTTTGATCAAGATGGTCTAACTTACTTGAACTTCTATACAAGTAAAGATGAGGACTTTCCTTCCCCAATCACCACCACCCCTGAAGAGTCCTCATCATCGATTCCATCTTTGTCAAATCTCGACATATTTCCTGGAGACTGTTATGAATATTCATCGTCGGCTTATGATCATATGCAGGATCCTCTACTTGTAAACATAGAGGGTTTTGATGATGTCTGCAGATGGTTGTGTGACGAAGATCAACAAATGGAAGAGGTTCTAACAGATACATCTAACGAAAGCAGCCACATATGGAGCCCAAGCCTCTCCATGAACTCTAGTGATGATTTAATGGAAATCGAGTCCGAAACAGGAATGCAGAATCTACTCACGGCTTACATGGAAGCAACAGGATTAGGACAGGGAGAGCTAGCCAAAGTGATTCAGAAATGCATTAGCGAAAAAGCCAGCCCCATTGGTCCTACCCTTGAACGTTTAGCGACCAACTTGTTCCAATGTGCTGAAAATCAAAAAGAGTATCTGATACAAGAATCCACTAGAAACTTCAAGACAGTGTTCAGAGCGTTCTATGAGATACTTCCGTACGGAAAGTTTGCTCATTTCACAGCAAATTCAGCCATCCTTGAAGCTGTTCCAACACACGTCCACTCAGTTCATATAATTGATTTTGACATGGGAGAAGGGATTCAATGGCCTCCGGTGTTAGAAGCCATGGCCCGGAAAAATAAATCATTAAGCATCACCAGTGTCAAGCTCGAAGAACACGACTCGCAGTTTGAGGAGACTAAGAGGAACCTCTTTGAGTATGCAAAAAGTTGTGGTCTAAATCTGAAAGTTAAAGAGATCGAATTGGCACAATTGGCCAAAGAGATGGAAGGAAAAGTTGAAAACGAATTTTTGGCCTTTAATTGTATGGTTGGCCTTCCACATATGGGAAGGACAAGAAGACAAACTCATGTAGTTGAATTTATAAGAATAGCCAAAGGGTTTTTAGCAAAAGTCACAGGTGTCATAACCTTTGGAGATGGAGAAGAAGGTGAACATATTAGAAATTCCTCAGACTACAGTTCTGTTTTTAACAAATATTTGGAACATTACAAAGCGTTATACGAATCAATGGAATGGGTTTTCCTAGTTCTCTCAATGAAGCAAGGATATCCATGGAGACCCTTTTTTTTTGCCCCTTACGTATCATCTCACTCTTGGTTTCAAAAGTGGGAGGAAGGTGCAAACGACATGGTTATCGACATTGTTTTCAAAAAGGGTCTTGGGTTAATAGGCAAAAGAATGAGCAAAGAATGTAGGAATGAAGCTAGGGAAGTGGTAAAGGAAGGAGAAACTCCATACAAAATCAGGGTTGAAGGAGATGATGAGAATGAAATGGTGTTGGAATGGAGAGGTACATCATTAGTTAGAGTTTGTGCTTGGATTTAGATGTAGAAAGATTGAAAACAAAACATAATTGCCTAGATGGCAGCATTATAGATATGCACAAAATGATTAATACATTCATATTGAAACTATGTTCCGTACAAAGATAGATTCCTGGTACAATTCAATTGATTCCATTTATTTCCTAATGTGCATAAGTTTGGTAAAATTATGTTACTAGATCATACTCTATTAAAATAATAATAAACTAGGACAACCTGCAAGTAAAAGGAACAGACTTTTAGACAAATTTTATTTTAGACTAGCAGTTTTAAAATAAATGTTTGAACATTTCTATAAGTCAATTTATATTTTATAAGCATTTCAAATGATTAAATAAAGGACCAGTAACCAAACTAGGGACCAGTTTACCAAAAATCAATATCTATTTTAAGTGATCGGATCCCTTATTTGATGATTATAAACTTAAAGCATCAACGTTGAGTTTGAAAGTAAGTTCCAAAATAGAACGGACTGAAATTATATTTTTTTATACAAAAATCCCTAATTAATTGGATATTCTGTTATGATATAATCATAATCCTGCTAATTGAGCTGTAAATAGCATTATTTCGAAATAAAAAACCGAGAACTACGTATAATATTTAGGAAAACGTACAAAAACTAGAAGAATTATAATGGCGTGCAGAATCATATCTAAAAAAACAGCTTGGCAGTAATCAAGAATAAGCCAAAAAAACGAACAAGCTATACCAACGAAGAGTTTGCAAGATATGAAATTGTTCAAATATATGATTAATAAAGGGAAATTGGTATAATATAGCATATTTCAGATAAGGCTTCATTTTACGTATTTTACTTTTAAAGCATACATTAAAAGATCATAGTGTGAAGAATACATGTCTTGCAGATCCAAATATTAGGCTGGCAGAGTAAGTAATCGGCCTATCGGCCATTACAACAACAATTTGCATACTTTCATATGTGTTTACAAGTATCTCTTAACTGATTCTCCAATACAACTCAACTGGTTTCCTGATTATTCATCCACAAAAAAAGTGTGTTTTACAAATTATATGACCCCTTGGATGCACGGTTTTCAACCTATAATCTTATAACATATGTAACTCTGAAATACTATTTTCAAATTGAACCTGAGTCAGAGTATCTAATCTTTCCATAACATATCAAATAATTATTCAAAAGATAAAAAACATGTAACTGTTTGTCGGTCACAAACAATAAGGCAAATGTCAGCCAAAAGACTATATTCCTTACAAGTGACAAAATATGGCTAAAAAGAGGGGTATTTATTTAATTAATCTACTCCCAAGACTTTTATCATCATATGAACAGAAAAAACACATCTTTGAAATAGACATGAATATTTATCTAATAAGATTCTTGATTGAGAATATAATATTATAATAAAAGAGAGACAAGCAAAGCTGACCAACAATAAGGATAATTCCAAGCAATGAGAGAAGACCAAAAGTGGCTTCCTTTAAATAGTTAACATCCATCAAATTCTAATTTTTTAAACTCCATTTCTAAATTATCCAATGATGTTTACTAATACAAGCATTATAAGAAAACACCCAACAAACAAGGAATGATTATTAAATCAATATATAATAATTCATGGAGGGAGTTGAGAATAAGATACAACAACCATATCAATAATATTTTATCCACAAAAAAAAAAAAAAAAAAAAAAAAAACATATCTCAAAACTGATTGCAATAAACTATTCCAAATTTTGAGAATGCAACACACATTAAACTTTCTATATAATAATAAGATGTCATACGCATCACACATCACCCATGATATGCAGCAGATATAACAAATAACTGATAAGTTTATGGATCAATGGATATATATATATATATGTATATATATATATATATATATATATATATATATATATATATATATATATATATATATATATATATATATATATATATATATATATATATATATATATATATATATATATATATGTATGTATGTATATGTGTATGTGTGTGTGTGTATGTATGCATGTATGTATGTATGTATGTATGCATGTACATATATAAATTGTAGGGGAAAACAATCAAACTTTTAATTTGTGAAGAGTTATGGAGCCTAGGAGTAAGAATAGCCAACGGAAACCTATGGATGTGCCAGAGAAACCACTTTTAAAAAAGTTTCTTTTTTGTTTAGAACAATGTTTATTTAAAAATATAATGACCTTATTTCATGTTTCGGCTACAAACTGAATGGTGTTGAATAATATTATGAATTTTATCTCATAAAATGTCTATATAATTTATTTCTAGACTTTCATCAACACATCACATCCATAATAAACTAACAAGATTATAACAAGAAAGAGTTTGTAAGAAACCAATGACTGTTTTCAATGGGAACATTCCTTTGAATCAGGCTAACATCACAAAATGAAGATTACAAAAGACAATAGAAATTATTGGGGACCCCACAGACAGCAAGCAGCCACAATATTATTCAACCATCAAGTTAATACCCAATTACAACAATGACTTGATACCAAAAAGATTAGATAGATATGTTTATTTACAAATACCTGTGCCTTTTTGATTGGATGAAAACATTCCCATGACTTTTACTGAGTTTGAATATAGAAAGAGTATAATAACAAATATTCCCTCCTTTTCAATTTTCATAGAAGTTATAAGTCTGACAAGACAATTAGTTTAAGAAAGAAAGCCATTGAACCCTCTTTTAGAATTGAAAATTTCGAATAATAAGTAATGTATAACATCAAATACATTATATTACGGCAGATAATAAAATCCTTCATTAGGGATTTTGGAATTGATTATTTCAAAAGAATTCCAAAGTAGTATAAATAAGGAGAACAAGGGGATAAAAATCAACATCATCCACTAAATCTGATGGCAAAGGATGAACAAAACCAGCACTATATATTGAAAATTTGTCAAAAATGAAAATGCAATTAATATAAAAGTTAATTGCAACAAAATGAACATACTTTCATTCAACTTCTATCTTGGTACCATAACTTCAAATGGAAGTTCAATTTTCTATTTGTCATTGATAAGAGAATCGATTATCAAATAAGAAAACTATTTACCAAAACACAATTTGTATTTAAGGTATATGGGGCCGTATTTGATTATAAACTTACACATTGGCTCATAAACATTGATTTGACAATACAATCTCAAAAAAAAAAAAAAAAAAAAAAAAAAAAAAAAAAAAAAAAAAAAAAAAAAAAAAAAAAAAAAAAAAAAAAAAAATTGATTGGAAGTGTGCAACATTTTGATGCAAATGAACCTTCAAACATAGATACATTAAAGTTAAAATTGTTTCAATGAGTGGTTTCCTAGCAAAATGATTGATTGAGATTTTAAGATTTAAATATAAGAGAAATGGATACAGCTTACTAACCTTCAGATTTTAGAAACCTCCAAGCCATAAACAATGACAAAGACGAGGTCTCTAAGTATTTAACTTAATTCAAATTCTAATTCTTATATCTACTTTAACTTTTATGTTGACCTCTATCAACAGAAATGATGTATATAAACATATGAAGGAAAACTCAAAAATCATCAGAATTCAAAAGCACAAAACTTCTCTACTTAGCTTCAAATTCATCATCAAGAAAAAAAATAATAAAAGGATGATGCAATCTGAGCTTCTATTACAGACTTCTTGGCTATTTCAATCTTATTTTCATTCAAATGTGGATCATTTTGATCCAAACATTGAGTTTTTTCCGACTGAAAACCATGAATTTCCTTCTTTAATCAACAGCACACCTGAAAGTTCATTAATATCATCAGAATATTTGAATTTCGGTTCTGATGAGATGCAAAACCCTTCACCAGTTGATGATGATTCACAGAACAATTCACTTGATGATGTGTGCCTATGGTTGTGTGATAATTATCCAGTAATAGACGAGGTTCAATCAGAGATGTTGATAGAATGTGATGATGAATGGAGCCCAGACCTCTCCATGAAATCGAGTTCAGAAGGTCGGTCATCGCTGGTAGAATCAAATGATGTCATGAAAGTCGAAACCCAAACAGGAATAGAAAATCTACTAGAGGCCTACGCAGATGCCATGGCAATGGGACAAATAGAGCTTGCTAAAGTGATTGTGAGGTGTATAAACGAAAAAATAAACCCCATCGGTTCAGTCATCGAACGCATAGCCTTCAATTTGTTCCAGTGCACAGAAAATCAAGGCGAAGAGTACCTTACACAAGAATCAATGAGAAACTACAAACCAGCATTTCGAGCTTTCTACGATATCTTTCCTTATGGCCGGTTTGCACATTTCACTGCGAATTCAGCCATCCTTGAAGCTATTCCGTACCATGTGGAATCAGTTCACATAGTTGACTTCGATATACGTGAAGGAACTCAATGGCCTGCAGTGACAGAAGCCATTGCACAAAAGAGAAAGTCATTAACCATCACAAGTATCAAACATGATCATGATTCGGGATTCGAAGAGACCAAGAGGCACCTTTTTAACCATGCAAAAAGTTTTGGTCTGCATTTGATAGTACATGAGATCGAATTGGCACATATGGAGAAAGTGGTGGAAGGAAGAAATTCCAACACAGAATTTTTGGCCTTCAATTGTATGGTAGGCCTTCCACACATGGGAAGACCAAGGAATAGATCTCAAGTTATGGACTTTTTGAAAATAGCTAGAGAAATATTAGCAAAAACCGAAGGCATTATAACATTCGGCGATGGAGAGAATGATGAGAGAACGGAAAATTCCTCAAACTACCGTTCATTCTTTGACTGGAATTTGACACGTTACAAAGCGTTATATGAATCAATGGAATGGAGCTTTCCTAGTACTCTCAACGAAGCAAGGATAGCCATGGAGACCCTTTTCCTTGCGCCTTTCGTGTCCTCTCTCTCTTGGTTTCAAAAGTGGGAGGAAGAACGTGAAGAAGTGGTTTCACAAAAGGTTTTCGGGTTAAAAGGACGATTGATGAGCTGCAAAAGCTCCAGTGAAGTCAGGGAACTGGTGAAGGAAGGAGAAAGTCCATACGGAATCCGAATTGGAGGAGAGAATGGGAATGAAATGGAGTTAGAGTGGAGAGGAACTCCATTAGTCAAAGTTTGTGCTTGGGTCTAAATGAAAGAGACAGAACTTTTATACTTGGTATATATGGAATGTAAAGACTAGTTATACATATATGGATTCTTAATTGTAAATCAATTTTTCCCAACCATGTCATTACGTAACCTCAAAAGCTCTTACTCAGTATATCAAAACCACGAGTCCTGGCTGGGCTCGTATTAATGGATTCGAAATGACTTATACAGGCTCGCACAAGAGTAGACTCTTCAAATAAGCGACGATTATTGCGCCAAGTAGCAATAATCAGTTTCGATTCCCTGGATAAAGTGACGATCATTCTAATTTTCAAGTTATTTATGATCACAATAACAAGATTTCATTGATGAGTAGCCATAAAAAAAACTCGATCATTGAAATAAACATTAAAACTAACCAACTATTTGCACCTTTAACCATTATTTCAATATAACACCACACAACCAAATGAATGAATGAAGAACAAGCATAACAAGGTAAATATAACACGTAAAACAAACTGATGCAAATTTTACTCATATATTGATGAACAAACATCAACTGCTTGAAATTATACAAGATACAGATTTTTTATTAATCTAATGAAAACATACAGATATCGAAATGACCATATTGTGTTGTAAAATTCTGGAATCACTACGACGGGTCAAATCAAATAAAAAAGAAAAAGAAAAAAGAAATACAAACCTCGATATGAACAATACGATTGTCGCTGAACTGCTTGAATCCACTTCGAATTCGCTGAAGGAAAAACATCAACCGAAATCGATGAATCTGAAAACTGAACTTCAATGAATCAACAATTAACAATTTTGCTAAGAGAAAACGTTACAGAAACAGATCATTTTGAGATGAGTTTGTTATTCTGAATCTGAAAACTAAAGTTCAATGAATCAACAATTAACCAAAAAAAAATGAAAATGAAAACCTAAAGCGTCGACAGCAGGATTCGAACCTGCGCAGGCAAAGCTCAACAGATTTCGAGTCTGTCTCCTTAACCACTCGGACATATCGACCTATGCGTTAAATTTCCTTTTATATATATATCTATAATATATATATATATATATATATATACACATAGATTTGGGTTCAAATGAGTACCACTAGTTTTGCGGAGTACCGGAGGTACCTCGCTTAAAACCATTTTTTTTGAAATTTTTTTTCATAATCATGTTTAAATTAATAATATAAGACTATTTGCAAAAAATCACACCTAAACACACACTATAACTATGTGAAACGTGCAAGTTCACATGAACTGCATTGTTGTGAATGTATGTTCACAGCTAAGCATGTTCACATGAATTTTTTCATGTTCACATGACTTTTAAGAGGCTAGAAAGTGTGAATGTGTGTAATTCTTTTACGAATACGCTTATATTATTTGTATCTAAATTAATATGAAAAAAAAAATTAAAAAAAAGATTTTTTTTCGGAGCATGTTCACATCTAAAACCCGTGTGTTCACAGGTACTCACGGTACTCCGCATTTTTTAGGTACCCACACGAACCATATTCTATACACATATATATATATATATATATATATATATATATATATATATATATATATATATATATATATATATATATATATATATAGAATATGGTTCGAGAGAGTACCATCCTTATGCAACGCACCAGAAGGTACCAGCTTTAAAAAAACTTTTTTTAAATTTTTTTTTCATAAACATGTTTTAATTAACATTATGAAGAACATATATAAATTTCACATACATTCACATCTCCTAGCTCCTAAAAAATGATGTGAACACACACTTACATAATTTTGAATGTATGTGAACGTGCATTTATGTGGTGCGTGTTTTCATGCACTTAGAGTGCTCGGATTTGCGTGAAATTCACATATGATCTGTGTAATGTTAATTAGAACATGTTCATAAAAAAAAATTTCAAAAAAATTACTTTTAAGGGTGGTACCTTCTGGTGCGCTGCATTAGAGGTGGTACTCACTTGAACCTAAATCTATATATATATATATATATATATATATATATATATATATATATATATATATATATATATATATATATATATATATATATATATATAATATATATATATATATATATATATATATATATATATATATATATATATATATATATATATATATATACATATATATATATATACATATATATATATATATATATATATATATATATATATAGATACAAAACACATCAAAACTACGTCGTTTTGATTTAAAATATATAAACTCCTTCTACCCACTAATTAAACCTAAAATTGAAAAAAAAAACCCAGAGCAAGCAGACTTTCCACATTCTTCTTTAGCATCATCCTCGTCTTCTCTGTTTCGACTCCGAACGACACCATCGATTAAAGGCAGACTTCCCACGTTCTTCTTTAGAATCATCCTCGTCCTCTCTGTTTCGACTCCGAACGGCACCACCAATTAAAGGCTTCGCGCATCTTTTTCACCGTCCTCTCTGTTTTGACTGCAACGACAGCGCTGATAAAAGGCTTCACACATCCTTTTTTGTCATCTTTGTCATCGTGTCCTCCTATAAACTCTACCGTCCTTTACAATAATCACCTCCAGTGCCCAAGGTAAATCATTCCGTAAGTTTCAATTTGTTGTTTAAAATCACAAAATTGAATAGACTTTTCTAAAACCCAATGATCACATCTTTGATTTAGGTCCTCTAGATATGTGTGGATAAACACCTCAGATTGAGTTTTGTGTTTTGGGTTGCATTCGTGGTTTAATAATATAATGGGATTTAGTTCACATTCTATTGATTAGTATGATGATATTTTTTTTCATCTGTTTATAAGATTTGGTTTTCATCTAGATTGAATTAGTTCCACAACAGAGTATTTCAACTTTAAAAATATGAAAATATCACACTATAAGACTAATTAGAATGCAAAAAACAGCAACCAAAACATGCCCAATAATATGAACATATGCTATTAACAGACTTATTTTCATTTATAATTAATAAGCATAAACATATGCAAGTGACAATGTAGCATAGTTTAAAGGTAATTATACTTTTGATTCTTTGTTACAGGACATGCATAACAATATGAATTCAGAAATTCATTTAGAGGATGAGAATTTTCAAACGAATCAAATTGAAGATATTGACAAAAACGGGTATTTGATCGACAACAACAATTTGGAATATGATAGTGAGAAAGAAATTGATGCTGACATGGATTTTCGATCTGAGGTATATAGAGATAATGAGGAAGATGTTATAGGAAAGGTCTTCGATAATCCTGATGATGCATATACTTTTTATAATCGTTATGCGTTTCTACATGGATTTGGTATACGTATTCATTTGACTTTAAAAAATAGGGCAACGAACGAAGCTTATCGAAAGATATACGTGTGTAACAAGGATTTAAGCGTGTGAAAGAAAATAATTTTAGCGGGGATAATAAGAAACGTCGTAGAGATTTAAGGACCGGCTGTAATGCGATGCTTCGAATTTCAAAAAGTAAAGATGGCAAATGGTTTGTAGATGGTTTTAACAATACACACAATCGATCACGAGTTAAGCATTACGCCGACTAAAGTAATGAAACATCGTTCTCATGGGAAGTTTCACCGTACGATGGCTTGCAAATCTCTAATGTCAGAACTTGGTAAATCTGGATTGAAACCTTGTCAAATCAAAAAGGTCGTGAATACATTGAAAACTCCAGATGCACCTGATGTTACTTCAAAACAATGTGCAGATATATTGTCTGAGAAACGAAAACAATACAAAGGTAAGGAATTTTATGGTCTTATCAAAGATTTTCAAGATAAAGCTTTAGTTGACACTAACCAATTTTTTGCGGTGGAGTTGTTTGATGATAACTCTCCTAAAAATGTTTTCTGGGCTTATGGAAGGTCGAGAGATGCATATATAAAGTTTGGAGATGTTGTTGTGTTCGATGTAACTTACATGACGAACAAATTTAAGATGCCATTTGCTCCATTTGTTGGTGTAAATCATCATGGCCAGTCAATACTATTTGGTGGAGCATTATTAGAGAATGAAAAAGAAGAAACTTTCGTATGGCTATTTCAAATTTCCTAAAGTGCATGTTTGGAAAGTATCCGTCTGCAGTAATCACTGATCAGGATAAAGCTATTGGAAATGCAGTTAATAAAGTTTTTCCAAACACTCGACATCGTTTCTGCGCATGGCACATTAAGAAGCATGAGCTGGAACATCTTCGGCCTCTTACAGCCCATTATAATGACTTTCAAGAAGAATACAAACGTTGGGTAAATAGTGACACCATTGATGAATTTGAAAGTCGATGGGAAGTCCTGTGTAGTACATATAAGCTTGAAAGTAACAAATGGATAACAGATATGTATAAGCAACGTAGCCATTGGGCTAAAGCGTTCTTGAAAGATGTTTTCTTTGCTGGCATGACTACAAGCGGGAGAAGTGAAAGTATTCATTCTTTTTTTGATGGATTTGTTAATTCGAAGACTATGTTAAATGAATTTGTAATCCAGTATGATAAGGCAGTTGAATCGCGTAGGGTTGCCGAAGAAGATGAAGACTTCAAGACCATGAACTCGATGCCCGTTCTTTATACTGTTCATCCATTAGAAGCAAAAGCGGGTGCACGTTATACTAGAAAGATGTTTGAGGTTTTCAAAAAAGAATGGATAGAAGCTACTAGCAATTTAACTCATGAGACTTTTAGCAAGAATTCAGAAGAGATTAAATATAAGGTTGGGCAATTGAATGTTGATAAGATATATTGGAGAATTGTGAAGTATCGCATCTCGGTTGAGGTAGATGTCATATGTTCGTTTGCAAAGTTTGAATCATATGGGATATTATGTAAACATATTTTGTACGTGTTAAAGAAGAGACATGTTGAAACTCTTCCGGATCGATATATTTTACCTAGATGGACACTTGATGCTAGATACAAAGTTGGTAATAACAGTATCAGGCTTGAAGATATACATAGTGAGGATGGAGTTAGTGCCTTAACTTTATGGTGTGTTCAAGCAAACTATTCAAAAGCGATTGAACAAGCAAGAGACTCTCCTAGCGAGATAAGAAAGTTCAATACTCTCATTGTCAAGTTTTTGGAAGAACAAATGAATCGAAAAAAATCAAAAGAGTTCAAAAATGCATCACAAGATCCTTATGTGGAGATTTCACAAGTTGATACGATGCCTAAAATATCTATTCGGGATCCTCTAGTTCTTACAAATACTAAAGGTCGTCCCAAAAATGCAACAAGAATCAAATCTTCGCTAGAGGTACCCAAAAAGCGAAATTATTCATATTGTAAGGGATTGGGTCACTATATTACTGGATGTCCAAAAAAGAAGGTAATTGTAAACTTTATTGCTTTTTAACTATTGATATTTTCTAGTTCTAATATTTATATTTATTTGTAACAGGTGGACGATACTTTAATAGAAAAGGAAGGATGAGATGCATCAAATGAGATTATCTTGAAGTTGAAGTATAGGTTTAGTAGATGCTTTGTTTAGGACTTTGACAAGGTGTTTTCTTGAATTTCAATTTGTTTAGTTATGTTAGATGAGACTCGAGCCTCTTCTAGATCCGTCGGTTTATATAATTAGTATGTCTTTTCCTTTTATTCTCTGAGTCATGTCTTGTTACATATAACAGTGATGAAGTCCTTTACTATATTTACAAACACTATCTTTTGTTTATAATTATTGTTGTTGCTACTTGTAAAAGTTTACATTTTTCCCTCTTTGTTGTAAAGTTGTGAGGCTTTCATAAATAGCCTTGTTTATATGTTGCTTTCAAGTTTTGACATTGGAGTGGTGTTCATCACGAAATGTTATAATCTTTTTTGCAATCAGTTTGTCCAGAAAAGTATTGAATCCCGGCATCGTAAGTGCCCATTTGCGCTGCAAGTTTTAGCAACATTGTTACTAATAATAATGTATTATGATCACTTACTGATTTTGCAAAAAAAATATTGATTTCATTATTACCTTTTGGTGTTTCACATTTTCGATTTCCATAAATTTTTCATCGACCCTTAAACAACCAACATGTTCTAATTTTGTTCAAGTGTAGTTGCGAAAGTTTGTTGTACTACATGTAGACATGAGATGATTATTGAATTATAGTATCATCTAGGAGATAATGAGTGTCCTATTTGGATTAACGTAATCAAAATGCAATGGACGTGTAATTATGGACAAGAGCATTAAACGCAAATTAAAAATCCAAATTTATTTGCAAAACCAAAACAGAGTACAAGAATATATGTACATACATTTCTCAATAAGAATATTTTAAAAATAAAACTAACTCTATATACAACTTGCAGATGCCTTCCTAATTCCTATACGATACATGATATAAGATATTATAAAATTATTTATATGCATTAATTTGATAAATGCATGTGGTTGTAATAATAATATTTGATTATCTAATTAGTTGTGCATGCTCCGTTGTTTGATCTCCATCACTTCTAATCTTGTTGATGTTGCTGCATGTTATCTTCTCCCAACAAATCATATGAAGCTTTAAGGCTTCTTTAGTTCTTTGGAACCTATTGTTCATCCTTGTACTTCACTTGGAAGTATGTATGCAACTGGCCAGTTTGATCCTATGAATTTTTTCTTCCTTGTACCCATTTTGGAGTTGTAGATTTCGGCTTTTTGGTCCTGCACTCCTGGGGCTGAAGCCTTTGAAACTTTTTTTGCACATAATTTATCTCATCTGCATAGAAGAAAACTGCTAAGAGATTACTTTTGCCATTTCAACCAATACGATGAAGTGTAACAATGGGCGATCCTTAGTTACAGACAACTACAAATTCTACTATAATTTTTAAAGGAAAAAAAAAAAGAAATGGACCAACGATAGAGCCTTTCAAATTAAAAAAAAAATCATACCGAGGCATTTTATCAAATACCTAGTATGCATTCCAACAAACACGTGTTACCAACAGATGCAATCATTCACTTCCTACCAACACACAAGCAAATTCATCTGATTTAATTTATCATAACTAAAAGCATTGAAATCAAATGAAAGAAATTATCATAATTATCACTAAACAGGTTTTTATGGAAGAAGTTTAGAAGAACAAGACAAGCACTCTATTGTGAGAGAACTAATCGAATACAATACGATCAATTCGGTTAACTCATCCATTTTCTAAACGAATGAGACAACTCTGTTGTGTTATAATATGGTTTATTGGAATAAGATAGTTTTTGAGAATATATTATGCAACGTAATTCACCTTACGCAAGTTTAAATCATTCAAGTAAGAATTAACATATCACTCTTCAAGCCTTCAATATAGATGTAGTTTATGATAAGTGGGACATTGAGTCAAGTGGTGGATGGGCACGGGAGCGGCAGCCGCCAAATCGGTAGACAGATGGTGGTTGAGGACGCACGAAGCCATGAAGGGATATCACGGGTTGCAGTCGAAACAGAGAGGACGGTGAAAAAAGATGCGCGAAGCCTTTAATCGGTGGTGCCGTTGGGAGTCGAAACAGAGAGGACGAGGATGATGCTAAAGAAGAACGTGGGAAGTCTGCTTGCTCTGGGTTTTTTTTTTTTTTTTTCAATGTTAGGTTTAATTAGTGGGTAGAAGGAGTTTATATATTTTAAATCAAAACGACGTAGTTTTGATGTGTTTTGTATCTAAGGTTACATAGATGACAGCCCTATATTCACATTACCCATATATATATATATATATATATATATATATATATATATATATATATATATATATATATATATATATATATATATATATATATATATGTATATATCTGTGTGTGTGTGTTTGCGTGTGTGTGTGTGCGCGCGCGCGCGTCAAACATAATATAAACTTCTTCCATCCACTAAAAATTATGAAATGACATATAACGAGTTATTGAACGCGCGCGTTGCTGTGAGGTCTAAAATATTAATTACAAAAATATATAAAATACTTTTCAAACAATTCAAGCAAAGAAACACAACTGAACCAACATCGAAGAGTGAAATTGAAAAATCGATATAGATTCAAAAAGTAAGACAAATGATACTGTTAGTCGGTTCTTATAATTGGTTTTCTAGATTTTGCAATCCTAAAATTAAAACAATGTCTTATTAAATCGGATCCGAACCAGAATTAATTAATCAAATATTCATAACCATAATTTGAAATTTTGACATTGATTAGGTTTAGTCGTCAATCTAATTTATTGATGTTACAATCAAATCAAATAAATTTATACATCGATTAGAGTTTGTCAATGTTATAATAGGAATGTTTGATGTTATACATATTGATGGAGACGATTTGATATATTTATTTTTATATGTTTAGATTGTTTACTTTACAATAATGTTCCGATTTTACAGTTTGGTTACCTGGTAAACCGTTAATGTGTACTTTGTTAGTGTATTGATTTATGAAGTTTTCTTTTAAAATTGTTTGAATTTAGGTTGTGTGTTTCTTTTCATAAACATTTAGTCATTATACTTATAAAGTTGTTCGAATTTAGTAGTTGAACAACCTAACAACTAGCCATGTCGGTCCTATCGTTTTGGAGGCCTGGGGCATATATTTAAAAAGGGCCCTTTATATATATATAAGCAAATATCGTATAAAAAGTTACAATTAAATAATATTGATTTTGTTGCACCATTGTCAATGTCATGCCTTTAAAAACTTCTCAATTTGTCATTGTGTAATGGTTTCACGGTGCTTCCGTGAATTTTTCCCCAATCCAAAAAAATCAAAAAAAAAATTAATACTAACATCGTATATAAATTGCGCTAAAATTACATACAATATTAAATTATATTTTTATTAGTAAATCGAGAAAAAAAATTTAAATTTTAAATGATTCATAATATGAATAGTAAACATATGTGTAAAAATAAATAACATCCCAAGAAATAAATACATATCTCATTATTTTGAATAGCCGTATAATAAATAACATAAACCACGTGTTAAACAAAAATAAAAAAATCAAACTAATTGAAAACAAAAGGATAAATATCGAATTTGATGGATAGTATATTGATATAAAGCAAATATAATATTTTTGTAAATGAAAATCCAAGTGGTAGTGATGAGATATAAATAAAATAAAAATGCACACACTGGGAATCGATCCCACGCCATTCCAATATAAAATTACTACCCGCTGAACCAACACATTGTTTATGTTTTTTATCACGCAAAAAACATTTAATCAAATACTGGACAGCTGAGTTATATTAACATATAATTTTTTTTGGGCCCCCCGAGCTGGCCCTGACAACTAGTAATAATGTTTCATTAATCATCGTTTTCGTTTCTGATCGCTTTTGCATCTTTTGGAATATTTTTTGACTGTGAGATAAATTATTGAGGGTAATGATATTGCGATTCGAATATAGGAAGGTGCCGATAGAAAAAAGATGTGTCATAAAGATGTGGTTTGCCAAGAATCTCAATGACCAAGAATTGGCAATTGAAGCTTGAGTCGTCGATCTTCTCAAAAGTCGTTTCGAATGTATTTAATCGATCTCGACCCTTTATTTTCCTTCCTAGCTTCTATTATCGTGTTTTTGCCCTTATTCATATCTAGGTGATTGAAAAGTAATCCAAAAGTGATATAACAGTTATAGAAAAAGAAGGCACCGATGGAGAACACATTAGTGTGGATTATGATGTTCTAGTGCTAATCTTTTTTGCAATAGAAAGGAAAGCGGTGATGAATGAAATATTATTGTGAGGTGATACAAGTTATCTTGTTTAACTACCAATTTTGAACAATTTTAAAAGTAAAATTACCAAAATTGTATGAAAAAATACACAATCTAAACCGAAATTTTTTGAAATATACAATCTAAAATCGAAACACTGACAAAGTATGCTAAGCCTTTTACCGGTAGTAACTGCATTCTAGGTAGTCAAACTATAAAATCAATACACTTTTATAAATACACAACCTAAGTGTGCTGATATCACATGTTACCAACATGTTACATGCAAAAAATACAACTAATTTTTCTTTTTCACAATAATAAATGTGCTAATATATTGTTACTATTTATGAAATCATATATAAACTTGTTTAAATAGTAATAAGTAACATTTTTATCATTAATAGTAACATTATTTATTTTTTTATCATTTATAGTAACAACATTTTATTTTTCTATCAATAATAGTAATGGTGACCTGCAAACCTGTTTAGCAGATGTAACACCCGCTAATTTTGAGGTAATTAATTAAATTTTGGTCGTTACTTTAAAAAAATTAATTCGAGAAAATAGGATTTAAATCATAATCATATTCTTGATTTTATATATATATATAAAAGAAATATTAATTGTATATATGAATATAGTGTGTAGAGAGAGAGAGAGAGAGAGAGAGAGAGAGAGAGAGAGAGAGAGAGAGACTTATTATGCATGCGCATGAGCCATTCCAACCATAACCATCATCATCATCACCCCACTCTTCCTTCATACATTCACATATATATATATATATATATATATATATATATATATATATATATATATATATATATATATATATATATATATATATATATATATATATATATATATATATATATATCTGTGTGTATACATATATGAAACCTACAACCCTTTCTTAACAAACCCTCACATTCATATCAATTGGGTATTCTTTTTCTGATTTTGGGTTGGAAATTCAAGATTTCGATCAACAACTTGCAACATCATTATCATCAAATCAACAACATCATAACAAAAACCATTGTTAAGCTTTTGAGGTAACAATCAAAACTTCATCATCATTCCTGTATGTAATTTTCAAGTGATGTTAGAATTCATAAAAGGAGTATAAATATTGTTTACTAAACTAGAAATGAATAACCAATAATGTTTATTATCATCACCTTCATCATTTTTTTTTGTTTAAAAAGCTTCAATGAACAACCATGGAGGTTTAAATGAGTTTTGAGCTTTAATCCGAAAATCTATATAAAAACACTAGAAATGTGATTAGAAATCAGATTTGACTAAGAAATTCGGATTTGGGAGTTTCGGTCGGGGAGTTTCAGCGGTGGCGGTGGCCACCGGTGGCGGCTCTGTCTGCCTTCTTTTTGTTTTCGTCCATCGAGAGAGAGAGGAGAGAGTATGGTATTGTGTGTGGTGTGGAAGTGTGAACGGCGCCGGCAGCGCTTTGGCTGGCGACTGCACTACGGCGGCAGCGGCGCCGCTGCCCTGCTAAGTCTGCCCCTCCTTTCTGTTTCTGGGTTCCAACGAGTGAGAGATGAGAGTAAAAGTGGTGTTGGGTGCTGGGCTGGTCGGCGCCGGGAACTGCCGTGGCCGGCGACTTCTCCCCCTGATCGGCGCCCCTTCCTTCCTCTTTTCTTTCTTTTTTGTGTCTGCACCATGAGAGAGAGAATAGAGAATGTGGGTTATATTTTATTTTATTTTTATTTGTTTTTAATTTCTTTAAGGTAGATTAGGTTAAGTTTTTTTTTGGGCTTTAAATTTAAAAGGGTGGGCTGTCCTTTTATTATTCTTTGGGCTTTTTAAATTAGAAATGGGTTTCAAGGTTGTGGGCTAGTTGATAAAAATAAGATTTATTTTATTTTTTTAATGGGCTGATTACAATTTGTATTTGGTTGAGTTTTCTTAATTTTGAAATTAATTTTGGGTTTTAAATGTTAAGGTGTTTTGGGTTATTAATTAATTAGTTTGAGATGTTGATTTGAACTAGATAATGTTAGAATAATTGGGTTTATGTTGATTTGATTTTTAGGCAATCAAATTAAGTTAATAGTGTTGGTTATTTATTTTGGGTTGTTAATTATTGGGTTATATGTGGGTTGAAGTCGTACAGAATTAATTATTAGTAATGAGATTAATGCAAATTTAAAGGGTTCTAATTAAAATTGATCTAATCAATCATTTACTTTTATATGAGAGTTTAATATTTTCTTAATAAACTTTAAATAAATAATAACTAAAGTAATTAAGTAAGCGTTGACAAGTAACTCAATATTTTTTGAATTTTGATCCCGAAACTTTAATTAATTAAATAGACAACAAATTCAGTGAACTAGTAAAAATATTGATAAGCAGGCACTATATTTTAAATCAGGACTCTAGTGATTTAATCGAGACGTGTGGCTCACGGTAGTGCTTTCAGTGGATATCGAGTTGTCGTTTGTCGAGTACGTATTTGCGGGCACTGTGAGTAATTGATTTAATTCCATGAATGATCATTTATGATGTGTTTGTACTAGTTATCTGTTTCATTTCTCTTACCACGCTTATCCATTTCACTGCCATGTTGCCTTTGATATCTACTATTCATTTCATGACCATGAGTTGTTACTTGATAACCCTTATTCCCCGGTATGCATACTGTGTATTTATGTGATGATTGCATGCATGTGTGACTGCATGTTATATTTATACGCTGTAAGTCGGGAGTGCCGCAAGGTGTGTTACTGTGTATGCATTGCTGGGAAGGCCGGATGCTACACAAACTACCTATTCGTGGACGCACTGCTGGGAAGGTCGGGTGTCACACATGTTGACTTTGTGCCGATACTTGTATCATTCATGTTATTCATGTTTATTTGTGCTATTAAATCTGTTACTCGCTAGGTGATGGCTTACCCCGGTTGTGGGGGCAATGTTTCAGGTTTAGCAGATAAGGGGAAAACACCAGCTTCAGGGTCAAGAGTTTGAGGACTCGTGGTATCAGATAGACTTCCGCACATTTTGTAATTATTGTCAAATTTGTAATTGGGATGGGTAGATCCCTAGACCTTCGATTTGGTTGTAATAACTAGATAATTTATTTTTGCGTACTCTGAATGTTATGGCTTTAGTTTAATTATGCACTAAATTCGAGGTTTGAACTTAGAATACTTTTATTATACTGGATTTGAGGTTTATGTTGCAGAATTATAGTAAAAGCGTCGCGTTATTAGAACGGAGCGTTCATTTATTAGAGCCAGGGTTGGTTTAAGTGAATTAAGTATTTCTTAGGTACTTAGTCTTAAACCGTAGGATGCATTATCACTATTTGCTTAAGTTATGGTTATACGAGTTTAACTCTACCCTGATGGCCTTAGGAAATTGGGTACAGTTAAGATAGAGTTTTTCTGTACCTTTATACATACATACATATATATATATATATATATATATATATATATATATATATATATATATATATATATATATATATATATATATATATATATATATATATATATATATATATAAACATATACCCTTATGAGCAAACCATAAATTAACAAGTACGAAAACATAATGAATTATTAATTTAATTCATAAATTTAATTTCAGAACCATGGATGACGACGAGAGCCACAATATTCCACACTATGGATCCTGTGAAGGCTCTGGGTTGGCTAGAGTGTTCATAGAAGGCATCTCACCTGAGTCATTGTTTGGAGAGTGATATAGTGGAGTATGTTGCGAGGCTCATAGTGAATATATCATACACGTCTTAAACCATTACTTAAACAAATAACTAAATTGAGAAAATCACATAAGAGTATTTGCCGATACGGTAGATATAAAAATGGCACGTTCTATCATGGATTCAGTAAGTTATGATTTCAACCTTAAATAAGAGTTGTCAGAACTTTTGATTGTTGCATATACATATTATTAGTCTTGTTCAAATATGTGATTCGATCTCTACAGTATCTCGGTCATTCCATTTCTATTGTAGTCATTTTAGTTATTCGTTACTTTGTCTGATTCATCATCATGGGCCCATAACTACAGATATTCATGAATGTGTATTCGTGTCAGTAATTGTTCATGCACTTGGTGCAAGTCTGTTGATTGGTCTGTGCGATTTATTTTGAGTTTTTCCAGTTACGCGCTACAGCCGAGAGTGTCTGTTCAATGTTTCTATGATTACACCCTCGGGTGATAGTATTCGTTTCTTCATGGTATCTGTATGTTGCGCAGTTAAAGAATCTGACAAACTCAAAGTAACATTAAACCTGTAATGGATATAAAAAATTTATGACCTTTTGATATTTAATAAAGATTTAAATATTTTAGTTCTTGATATTTAGTCAATATTTAAAATGAAATAGTATTAAAGTTTGAAATTATAAATATAAACAACAAATAGATACTGATTTTTATATAATTTTATTGATTTATGTTTGATTATATTACTACAAATAAGAAACAACATAAATTATAATCTCACTCACCATGAAGCCGTGTGCGGGTATTAGAACCTTGTTAAGATCGAATGAAACTTGCTTGGTTCAATGGGGTCTTTATACAAGGTCAAATAAATATATTGAACTTATTGTGGGAAATAAAACGATACTGATACTATTGGAATTATAAAATGGTCTTGAACTGAAATAAATGATTAACTGCTACTGTCTAAAAAGGTTTTAACGAATAATTAAACAGTTACTATGTAAACCTTGTTGTAACATACAAGTGTGATTGCACGAAATGAATTACTCGATTAACAACATTATGAAAAATATTAGAATTTGTTCGCTTGAATGAATAATAATGTTTGAAAGGATATTAAGGCGAATCATTACGATTTAATAATACTATAATATTTAGATTTAAAATTTATCCATACATAGGTTGTACAAGAATGATAAAGTTCAGTTTCTTGGCCAAACGACCTGTGGTGAGGCTGTATCCGTTGATCAGTCGAAGGGCGGGGCTATTCGGAATTAGGACAACCTCGTAATGCTTCAGAGATTCGTAGCTTTCTCGACCTGACCGGTTATTATCGACGTTTTATTCGCATTTTCTCTAAGATCGCAGTACCTTTGACTGAGATGACGAGAAAGAATGTGAGAGTTGTTTGGGATGTGCCACGACAGCAAGCTTTTCAGGAGCTGAAGCGATGTTTGAGTGAGGCTCCGATTCTTTCCTTGCCAGAGGGCAATGAGGATTTCGTTGTTTATAGCGATGCATCTTTACACGGCCTGGTGTGTGTTTTGATGCAACCGGGAAGAGTGATCGCTTATGCCTTGAGATAGCTGAAGGTTCACGAGAGGAACTACCCAACTCATGATTTAGAGTTGGCGGCAGTGGTGTTCGCGTTGAAATTATGGAGACATTATTTATATGGCACGAGATGTTAGCTCTTCACGGATCAAAAGAGCCTGTAGTACATCTTCGATCAGAAGGAGCTGAATATGAGACAGCAGCGTGCCATGGAGTTGATTAAGGACTATGATTGTGAGATCCTTTACCAACCTGGTAAAGCGAATGTACTCGCTGATGCGCTGAGTCGCAAATCCTATTCTGGAGTATTGTGTTGTGCGACGGCATGTCCTCCTGCGAAGGATTCTATGATTGCAGATCTTTTGAGATATTAGTCCGAGGCGTCATTGGCGGAGTATCTGAAGTCTGAGCGGATGGTTGGCTATATAGAGCGTCTTTCTCCTGATAGCCGGGGAGTGTTATTGTTTGATTCGCGATTTGGATTCCTAAACTCGGTGGTTTGCGGCATATTTTGTTGGCAGAGACTCATAATTCTCGATTATCTGTCCACCCTGGTACTACGAAGATGTATCGTGACTTACGTTATGATTTTTGGTGGCCCGGCTTGAAGCGGGATGTGGGTTGATTTGTAGAGCAGTGTACCGGTTGCTTGCAAGTGAAGGCCGAGCATCAGAAGCCACATGGCAGTCTACAGCCTTTACCTATTCCGTAGTGGAAGTGAGAGGAGATTGCAATAGATTTTGTCACTAAGCTCCCGAAGACACAGCGACCGCATAATTCGATATGGGTTGTGGTTGACCGACTTACGAAGAGCGCACATTTCATTCCAATTAGGGAGAATTACTCGATGGATCGGTGGGCACAAATTTACATAGACGAGATCATTGCTAGACATGGGGTGCCTAAGAAGATAGTGTCTGATCGAGATTTGCGGTTACTTCTCAGTTTTGGCAGAGCTTACAGGACGAGCTGGGGCGCGTGTTACCCTTAGCACGACGTTTCACCCACAGACAGATGGCTAGAGCGAGCGTACGATACAGACTCTTGAGGATATGCTACGAGCCTGCGTGTTAGAGTTCGGTGGGAACTGGGATGCTCATATGCCGTTGATCGAGTTTTCTTATAATAACTCGTATCATTCTTCTAACGGCATGGCACCGTTCGAGGCGTTGTATGGTCGTAGGTGTCGTACACCCACGTGTTGGAGAGAGGTGGGTGAGAGACGCGGACCCGAGTTATTGCAGATTGCGCACGACAAGATTCAGATTATTCGCGAACGATTGAGGGCTGCTCAGGATCGAGAATAGAGAATGTTTTTGCGTACATTTTGTAATTATTACGGAATTTGTAATTCATGATCAAGAGTTTGAGGACTCGTGGTATCAGATAGACTTCCGCACATTTTGTAATTATTGCCGAATTTGTAATCGGGATGGGTAGATCCCTAGATCTTTAATTTGGTTGTAATAACTAGATTATTTATTTTTGTGTACTCTGAATATTATGACTTTAGTTTATTTATGCACTAAATTCGAGGTCTAAACTTTGAATACTTTTATTATACTGGTCCTTACTGGATTTGAGATTTGTGTTGCAGAATTATAGTAAAAGCGTCGCGTTATTAAAACGGGACGTTTCAGCGGGTCACCAACTTTTTAGTTATCAAAAATAGAAACATCTTTTCAGATTTTTATCAATAATAGTAACATATCAAATTAAAACATAATTTTTTTTATTTTATTAAGTATTCTAATATTTCATAAACACCAAAATAAACCAAATTTATATTCCGAATATTTACGGATAGATAATATTCGATTATTTATTCACAATTATATATAATATGAATGAAAAAAAAATACTATGAATCGTTTTAATTTTCACTTTTCCAACTAAAAAACTACGAACCATCATTTTATTAGTTTTTCCGAATAAAATAATACAATTCCATTTTTTAGTTATTTCCAATCTAAATGGGTAATGAGTCTCAATATTTTTCATTCATAAAACTATAAACCCACAACGAGTCATGGTTTTTCCATTCATAAATAAACTAAAAAATGAATGGGTCACGATACTTTCATTTGAAATAAAAAAATTACAAATTGATTGACATTTTAATTAATTCCAAACGAAATTGATTTCAAACCATTCAACTTTTAGCTTTCCCGACTAAAAAACTACGACCCAATCAAGTTTTATATTTTTTTAAAAAAAACTATAAATCATTTTGATTTTTCATACAAAATAATTGCAGCTGTAACATCCTTGGATTTAAATTATTGTAATTGGGATAATTAGATGAATTTTTGTAATAAGTTAAATTATTAAAAATGTTCATGTATCTGGATATTTAGAAGTTGGTTGCTATTTTATGAAATTATGAACTTTGAGAATTTAAATTCTTAGTTATTAAGTATGATAATTGTTAAAAGTTAGTGATGATGAAAATTATGATGGAAATCTGTATTTAATGGAACCGGTTAAGTTGAGGGGCTAAATGTGACAAAAGCCAAAATATGGAATAAAAGACCCTTAGTCTTTCATTTTGAACTATCTCATTCTCTCTCTACAACTCAAGAATTCTCTCAATCTCTCTCTCTAAATCTGCTAAGACTTGAATTGGAGGAACAAACTTCGTGGAACAAATCTGATTATAAACAAGATTCAAAGGAATTAAGGTAAGAAATTATAATTTCAAGTTGGAGGTTTTATTTTGAGAGTTTGAGGTTTAAAATTCGGATTTGAATCTGAGAAATCGTTGATGCATGTATGTAATATTAGTTGGAAATCATCAATTGAGCATCACTGAAGCTCCAGAAACAAGAATCGTTGGATAATTCGTCCTAAAAGGTTAGAAATCTTAACTTTTGTATGTTTTTGTGTTCTTGAAGGAAAGTTCATATTTTTGGTCCAATCTGGACGAAATTGGATGTTAATGTTATGGAAAATGATGTAGGAACACCCCATATATGTTTATATAACATTAGATTTAAATGCATGTGGCTAGAAATGAATTTATGGAAATTTTAGTGCCAAACCCGTAGCTGCGACCTGCAAAACTGCATGTGAACTCGGCGAGTTCTCAAGAACATTTTGAATAAATCTTCAAAAATTCGTAAGTGTTGGATCCGAAATTCGGTTGGGACCCGAATTCGGATGAGACCCGAAATTATATTGGATCGAAATCAAATTAAGAACCGAATTTGGATGGGTCAACCCAATTCGGATGGGTCCGAAATTCAGTGAAGGGTCCGAAATTCGGATAGGAACTCGGCGAGTTCGTTCATTTGTGGGTAATTCGGATGGGTTATCAAGGACCCGAATTAATGGACAATTAAACACACAATTGGGATATCTTTTGTATCATATTAAGGCATATAATGGAGGGTTAATTGGGAATAATAACACCTCGAATAACGGTTTATAATATGAGTTTCGGATGACGTTTCCAAATGTTGTAACACTTTAGTTTATACAAGTTGATGTCAAATTGTTAAGGAACATATAATGATGATATGTTTTACATATGGAAATGAAACAGGTCCCTTGTGGTGTTGTTTAACCCACAGTGGGGTACTTTGTGATCCGGTTGAAAGCTCGAGGAGAAATAAAATTTGGATAAAGTTAATAACGCACCCACTGTGAGTACCTTTGATTTTAACATTGCTGCATCTGCTTTATGTTTGCATTGACTGCTGAGGCATGTTGTTTCATTTTCGTTTGACACTCTACTAACTTGCGTATATGTTGATGCACATTCATACTTGTTGCATGTCCGTTCATTTGTTGTGCATCCATTTGATGGACCTGCGTGGTCGCATCTGTACTCTGATGTTACTGTGCTATATGACCAAGAGTTTGACACCTGTGGTCAGGATAGACAGTAAGTCATCCCCGATGTAATGTCTGCCTCAGATGGTTGGTTTTCTTATGCCGAGTGTCAGCTCGAAGGAGCTGCGGCTCGGGTTTGCGTACCTTGGGTACGTGTGGAGTATACGGTATGTGTTACCGCGGTTACTCCGGGTGGCATCATAAAGATTTGTAGAATGTGTAAAATCATATGGTATTCACTAAGCATTAGCTTACCCCTTCAGTTGTTACATTTTTTTTACAGGAAAAGGAAAATCCGCTGCGGGACCATCTAGCTAGGACTCGTGTTGAAGTATTTGAAGACTTCTATTCTCTATCTTGGTATTTGGTTTATGGAAATTACTGTTGTAATAAATTTGGGGATGATGTAATACTTTTGAGTTTGTAGACTTAGACGTGTAACCTATGTAGCACCGTAGGGTGTATGGCGAACTTGTATTATTTCAATTTATGTACTTTATGCTTCCGCACTTTAATTAAGTTATCAGATCATTATATAACTGTTTGTTGGTGAATAATCCTGGGTGAATGGTAATCGGTGGTTTATGTGGCAAGGGTGTCACAGCAACTCATTTATTTTTTGTGTTTTTAACAACGAAAAATACTATGAATTATTCCAGTTTATAGTTTTGTAGAATGAAAAATATTGCAACCCATTAAAACGATACATAACCACTTGCAAACACTTACTAAACCAAATTCCATAATTTAGCAGTTTATAACACAATCAACTCGTTTAAATTAGAAGTTTCTTACCTTCCCAAGTTAAAGAACACCACAAGCCAAGATGATTATGAATTCCACAGCTCAAGTCGATCAATTACAACTTTTTTTTCCTTTTGTTTGCTCTTACAAACACACAACACTTCTTAATTGTTTTTGGAATGAATGAAAAGGAAACAAAGAGTTAAACATGTTATACATATAAACATATCGTTTATAACCCGGTGACATGTATACTCGAACCCAACACGTTCATTCCACTAATCATCATACCATTGCCCCAACACCATATTAATTATTTAATCAACCAATAAATTAAATCCACGTAATATTTCTCAAAGACGGGGTGTTACAATTTTTAACAACACAAAAAATTATAAATAATTGTGGTTTATAGTTTTTTTGCTTGAAAAATATTGCAACCAAATTTTATTTTTAGTTTTTTATATAAAAAACTACAACCCATTTAGATCGAAAAAACTAAAAAACCAAAATAGTTCATATTATTTTGTTGGGAAAAACTAAAAGTAGAATGATTCATAGATTTTTCGTTTGAAAAAAGTGAAATTGAAATGATTCGTAGTATTTTTTTCGTTCATATTATATATAGTTGTGAATATATAATTAAATATTATTTAATCGCAAATAAATATATAGAATATATATTAAAATCATATAAGGTTATGAAAAAAAATTCTAAATAAATAAATTTAATGAAATTTAAAAAATAGTCACTAAAGATAGTAGTAACGTAATTAAATAAATTGAAACATAAATTGATTTATTTTGCTGTTTATGAAATCATAGAAAAACTTAAAAAATAAAAAAGTTTGGTTTGATTTGATATGTTACTGGTCATTGATAAAAATATGAAAAGTTGTTACTATTTTTGATAACTGAAAAGTTGTTGATGACCTGCTAAACAAGTTTGCAGGTCACCAATTACTATTATTGACAGAAAAATAAAAAGTTGTTATTATAAATGATATAAAATAAACAATGTTACTATTAATGATAAAAATATCAAAACTTGTTACTATTTTTCGTCATTTGCTCTATTATCTTTTTTTAAAAATTTAGATTTCAATCTTATACCTTTATACTATTATAGGTTTGAGAAAAAAAATTAACTTCAAATGGAATCTAATATATTTTAATTAATCATAGATCATCTAAATATAAAATATGTGACCATGAAACGTTCGCTATGAGTCGTTGACCTCAATTATGGTTTTCGTTCCTGAAAATATTTTGGTTTTCGTAGGTTATTTTTAAGTGAAAGTTTTAGACAAAATTACACAAATGGTCCATGTGGGTTGACCTCAATTATGGTTTTCGTTCCTGAAAGAATTTTATTACACAAACAATCCCTGTTTTTCAAACCTTGCGCATTAATGGACGGACATTATCTTCAAACGTTAAGTTGCTAATTAGTGGGGGCATTTTTGACATTTCACGCTTCTATATCTATTGCCTATATGTAGCATTTGGTTCTCAAGCAGAGATATCAAGGCAACAATTGGAAGTCATAGCACAGTGTTTGGAAGGATCTGAAGTGAATTTCCTGTGGGCGGCAAAAAGGTAGGAGACAAATGTTTTTTGACGAGCTTCAACAGAGAGTGCGCGAAAGAGGGATGGTCGTAACAGAATGGGTGTCTTGTATGAATCAAGAAGGTTTGTTTACAAGTTGGACGGGAAGAAAAAAAAGGAGAGCAGTTGCACACGTCATGCACAAACAAAAATCAATACACAAAAGTCGCCACTCACAACTCAAGTTGTGATTCCGCACAAGCCATGTAGGAGCGAATCTTGAATTTTTTTGGATAGGAGCTGCCCATTTTCAAAGAATTTTTCATCTTCCTCCCTTCACAAACCATAAAGATTGTAGATTCCTTCTTTGATATATATTGTAACCGAAGAAGGATTGCCAATGGCGGAACCGCCAGAGGTATAAGAAAACCGCAACTGTCTTCATTTATTGGATGCTCATCGTCGAAATTGTCTTGGAGCTTCCGTTACGATGCAATATCCGAAACAGTTTTGATAAGAAAACCGCAACCACCACCACCATCGAGAGAAAAAGACGCACCACGACAACAACAAGAAGAATACCATTATCGGCCGTACGGGTGAGCCTATGAGTGATGGTGGTGAAAGAGGAGGGTCAGGGTAGCAGTAAAAACCACAATGCTAGCAGATGACGTGCCTCCGCTTTTATTTTCATTCATTTTTCCCGCAAGTTATTAATATAAAAAAAACAAGCCACTGAATGTGTGTACTTTGTATCAAAATGGTCAGGATACTTAACGTGAAATGTCAAAATTGCCCCCACTAATTAGCAACTTAACGTTTGAAGATAACGTCCATTCATTTCAGGGACTGCCAATGTGCAATGTTTGAAAAATAAAGACTGCTAAAATAAAATTCTTTCAGGGACGAAAACCATAATTGAGGCCAAACAATAAGGACCATTTGTAATTTTGTCAAGTTTTTATTATAAAATGAGTAAATTACAGAAATGGTCCTTGTGGTTTATTCAAATTATGAAAACGGTCCCTCAACTTTAAAGTTGCAGTGGTGGTCTCCAAAACCACTTTTTACTTGCAGAAACAGTTCTTTTGTTTCTAAACTTTTAAAAATGACGATTTTGTCCTTCTCTCAATTACAAGCTTTTGTAATTTCAATTTTGGTCCTTTTCCTTAATTTTTTATTTTCGGTTTCAAATTTGAAATATTAATTTAATAAATTATGATTTGATTCAATATTAAATATGTTATTATCCTCATTATTATTATTATTATTAGAGTAAATTACAGAAATGGTCCCTGTGGTTTGCATAAAACTTTGGATACGGTCTCTGTGGTTTCAATTTTGCATAAACAGTCCTTATTATCATTGTTTACTTGCAAAAATGGTCCCTCTGCCGTTAACTTTAACAAAATGGTTAAATTTTTTATAATGACCATTTTACCCTTTTCTTTGATAACATTTTGGTCCCTCAAGTTTATAGTTCATTTTACTTTTGGTCCCTCAAGTAAATTTTTTTTATTTAACTCTTTTATTATTATCATCATCATCATCATCATCATCATCATCATCATCATCATCATCATCATCATCATCATCATCATCATCATCATCATCATCAAAATTATTATTATTATTATTTATTTATGGTTTAACTTTTTACATATTAATTTATTTGTTTATTAACTTTCCTATATTTTAAAATATTTTTCAATTTAAATTACAAACTTATTAATTTTTATTATTATTATAAACAATAGTATCAAATTAGATACCATTTTGTTTTTTAGCTTTTTCGAATGAAAAAAAATACAAATATTTTATATTGTAGTTTTCCAAACCAAAAAAATTTAAATCTTAAGCTTTTATTTCTTTTTACAAACGGAAAAAGTTACTAACCATTCATGTTTAATTTTTGGGATAATTGCGTAAAAAACCTTAAAGTTGGATCATTTTTGTGAATAAAACCCCTAACCATTTTTGTTGCACAAAAAACCTTTAACCGGTAAAATCTTTTGAAATTTGGACTTGACCGGTTATAACAGGTTGCTATGCTTACATGACACACACGTGGCGTCCACATGGCAAACCCAACTTACGTGGCGTCTACGTGGCACTACATGTATAATTCTTAAACTGAATTTTTGCATAAAAAACCCCGAAATTGGTGACTTTTTCGATTAAAACCCTTAACTATATTTTTCTCACCTCTAACCAACAATAATATTTACATTTTCTCTTTTTTTCTATCTCCGGCAACTCCGATTACTCTATCTCCTCTTTATGTTCAGTGCTGTTTATTTTATGTATGTATGTTCGATTAACTTTTTCCGTTTAATCTTGAATTTTAACTTCAATTGTGTCGATGGAATCGACATCATTTTGTGTTCACGAGTTGCATTTTTAGATACAGCTTTATGTTCAATTTCATTTATTTATATTTCATTTTAGCATCTGAATATGATCAGCCAGAGCAATGAGGTTTGTAGCTTTATGATCCCAATGATGAATAGCACTCAATAACAATAATCACACGACAATAAGATTGTTAAACCAAATGATTATCAAATATATTGAAACTTGTAAGAGAATGCAAAAGACACACTCAATCTCACACACAATACAATGATTACTCTCTAGCAAAAACCCTAAAAGAGAAATAAATACTAGAGACAACTATGAGGAAATTACCAAATAAACCTCTTACATATTTAAAATAAAAAGTAAGGAAATAATGTAAGAAGCTAACTATTACAAAATTAACCCACAACTTAATCACAATAAAAAATAACTTTAACAATCTCCCCCTTTGTGATTAAGTAGCTTCAAGAATCAGAGGGGAGGGCTTCAAATTGGTAACCAGCTTCCTTTTATCAAAATGCTCGTCCAGTCTCCTAGCAGTCATACGAAATTCAAGCTTGTCTTGAACCTAAAGATTTACATCTCTGATGAACCTCCTAAGAGTGAGCAGCTTCCGGTTATCTCTACATTGACGTAATGCCACATTGATGTTGTCAATACGATTTAGAAGCAGCTTTCTGATCAAGTACAAGGTTCCATCAGAATAGCAACTGAGATCAGCGATCCTGAGAAGTTTCTTTTCCTTCAGAGAGTTTTCGAATACCACAGCCAAAGACGGTTGCTGAACTACTTTCCCAACAGGCATGCACTCAATGTTTTGACAGGATTGTTGAGGAGCAAGGAGATTCACTTTTCTTTGATGTGCCTCAAGAGCCATTTGGAAGTCGAATATCATAGTGAGTGTTAAAGCTCTTCTCAAAAATTTTATGATGCACCTTTGAGCTTGCCTGATGATAGAGGAGCTTTCTTTTTAGCGCAAGAAATGAAGATACAGGAACTCTAAGTCGTGTAGATACAATTTTGGAAAACCAGCTTCTGAAAATGTCCATATTTGATTGTCTTCCCTCACAACCTCAAATGTTGGATAAAAGATATTGAAATATTGAGCTGTTCCAACACTTTTGACCGAGGAGATTCTGAAACGAGACCTGACTTCACTTTCTCTTTTCCCAGCATGTCCGATCATCAAAAGGTAGATAGTTCTGTGTCTTTGTTCTAATTCTTCCGTGGACCAGAATAAGTCAACATTCAAAGTTTTGACCTTTTTCACGAACAATTTTTCAAACTTCTCCTCCATGAAATAACTTCTCACCCTTCTTCTTATCCAGTTTAAGGATTGAGCATCTAACTTTTGAGCATGACGTCTGTCTATCTCCTGTTGCTTTGAAGAAGAAGAAACAGACGTTCTGGATAAATGACGTTCAATCTCCTTCATGACATTTGGAGTAGATCTCGCGAATTGACTTGAAGGATTCACAGATTCTGAAACTGGTTCCGGTTTAGGAATGATAGGGACACGTGATGGAGCTGGAATTTCTTTTATGAAAACAAGATCATCGGAAGTCTCTTCTGCTTCAAGTTGAGAAATGAACTCTTTTTGAGAGACCCCTTACTCCCCTAAAAACTGATACTCGAGTAAACTTTTGAACATTGCCTCCTTTTCTTCTTGATCCTCTTCATCGGATTCAAGAACAATGACTTATGTTGGTTCTATCATCCTCAGAGGGGTTGGGTTAAATTATTTGAAGAAATCTTCTTCAGCTCCCCCTACAACTTGCAACTCTTCAAGCAAATGATCAGTGATAGACAATGGAAATTCTGAATCTTCTTCTAAACAATCACCAAACACGACTAAAGCATTTAAAGCTTGTCCTTGAACTATCTGCTCACTTTTATCCTTTTCTGAGACCGGACATTTTGAAATTGAAGCTGAAGCTCCCCCTATATTCAACCTTACATAACCTGTCTCAGACGATCGCTGACGTTTCTCCCTCTCGTGATGATCGTGATCATCAGGATCATCATGCTTGTGTTTAAGAGAAGTGACCTGAGACTGGCAAGTTTGTTCCAGAGACATAACCTTGGAGACAAGGTCTGTGACGATGGAAAGAAGTAGTCCAACATTTTCATTAATGGTATTGACCTTGATCTCTAGGATTCTCATATCAGCTTTTGTCGCCGGTTCTTCAAATATTATCCCAGATCTTTGGCGACCAGGAGCTATAGGTGGTGCAGATGTCGAAGATTCCTCACCTTTACCCTTGGTGAGTTTAAGGATGGCGCCATGGTTTTTGTCGGTCTTTTCAGAGAGAGCAGACTGGAACACATCCATGTCTTCTCGGGTAATGTCACCGGAGTCACGAAGATTCTCCGTTGGCACAACAGATGGTGAGTCTGTGTGGCCTGTTTCAGCGGTTGGCGTGATGTTAGCCGCTACAGGACTTCTTTCCATCATTCTCGTGTCACCAAGTGTGACATCAAGTCCAGAAGTTCCGGCTTGGTCACGAAGACCAGCAGAGGGTGAGCGTGTATGTGTCCTATCAGGTTGGTTACTGTCTAGATGTATAGGCTCTAAAATTTGTGCATTAGAAGGACATTCGGTCAACTGGGGCTGATGTTGACCTGTTTCAATACCTCCCACCTCCGAATGAGGTGGTGGTAGAGTATTTCGGTTCTCCCCGTGAGCAAGTGAAACAAAAACCTGTTGAGAGGGTTCCGAGTGGTCAGGTTGGGGTTGTGCATGCGACGGTGGGCAGTCGTCGACTTTTTCGGCTCCCAACGAATGAGGGACGACATTTGTGTGGGATGCCCAGCTGATTGTGTGGTATGGAACACCCTCATCTCCTATATTTTCCTCCGAACCTCCAACTCCCTCAGATTGCTTCTCACCTTGAGTTCTAGGATTAGTAGACAATTTTGATCTGATTTCCCTTTCTATGCCACGATCATAAGACTCTGCATTACTATCATCGCTAGACTCATCACTACTTTCTTCGCTTTCCCTTGTATCTCCCTCACTTCTAACATTTTCTCTAGAGTCAAATTATGAGGAATCGCCTTGGGTAGAGACATCTGGTGCATGGTGTCCCATTGGCGCATGAAATCTATTTCTATAAGCGATCACCACCTCCTTTGTAGCATCTGAATATCTGAGGAGTTCCATTGGAATAGGCATTTGCTCTACAGTGGGATCTTCTTCATGAACTTTGAAGTGTCGAAGTTTGAATATTTTTGAATTTTCTCACTGATTTCTCTTTTGAATTGAAGAGTTTTTCTCCATAAAGTGCCTAATCAGATTCTGGAGGAATCTCTGAAACGGAACAAAGTTCCTGACTCTTCGTTTAGAGTTTTTGGCCTCCACAACATCCTTTAAATCAAGCCACACAAATTTAGCGTAGTCGAAATGCTTGTCGAACGCACATGCGTGAAATGCACGAAGGACAGATGAGCTAGCTGAGTCTAGAGCAGTTTTCTTTCCCGTCAGACATTTATTGATGATACTGAACATGTAATACCAGTGTCCTTGAAGGCCTTTTGCCTGAAAATGATAGAGTTTTTCTAACGATTTGTTGTAGCCGAGAGACTGAACGTAATTACGAAGCTCCTCTGATTCTACATCTTCATCCCAGTTATGTTTGTCACAGTTATGTTTGTCATGTCTTGAGTTTTTGGCTGGGAATTTCAGAACTGATCGGAATGTAGAAAGACTGAATCTAATAGATGTTCTATCTATGACACTGGTGAAGAAAACTTGATTTGCTTCGCTATGAAAAGTCAGATTGTGCCAGAATTGTTGAAGGTAAACGTGAGGTACGAAATAGGCTTTAGATAGAACAGGGTAGAGCGGGTGGCCTTTAAGAATTTCTGCCATAAGACTAGAAGTGGTTTTAAAGACTGTTGGATCCCATTACCAGTTGTTTTCCTCGAAAGGCAACCAGCGTGCAGAATGGAATATTTGGTCTATGGGAGAGTTTAGTGGATTTTGGACATTATTTGAAGGACTGGCCATTGAAACCAATGAAGATAAACAAACTGTGAGATACAGATCAATGGATGAAAGTGTAGATACTAAGTCATTAGATAATGAACCGGATAGAATCAACGTGCTTTGTTTAGCATCGGTTATTCATTTATTAATAAGAGAGCATATTAACAAAAAAAATACCAAAGTCAATCGGTAAGAGTCCAATGTTAAAGCAGATTGATTCACACAAGTTCATTAACCAATGAGTATGATCTACATGTACCTATAAATGAGAACCTTCAAATTTACATTAAGAACATACATGCATAGTGCTTTGAGTCAATGAAAATTCAACCTTAGAAACAAATTCCACAAATAGAAAAAAATTTGAACTACTGGCACATAAAAAAAACACCAACAAACAAAAAAAAAATTAAACTACAAGCAAATAGAAAAAAAACAAAAAAAAAAAAAAACAACAAACCAAAAAAAAGTAAGAGTCTAAAAACAGCCATCCGAGATTGCCTTTTTTTTTTTTTAATAAAAAAATAAATAAAAACAAACAAAAAAAAAAATAAGAAAAATGAGATTGCATTAACTGAACTGTAACCGAGAATGGAACTTAAAGTATAACAGAATTAACAGAGATTATATAACCGAGATGCACTTAACCAAGATGTGACCCATTATATATACATACATTTACCATAACTATTAGACCAATGAGATTCTCCCACATTTTTCCTTTTTTTTTTTTTTTAAATTTTAAAATTCAAAATTTTCATAACACACCCTTGTCTTAGTGTTATCTTTTATTTAGCCCTTTTATTTTAATAAGTTTTTGTTTAGTCCTTTTTTAACATTTATCATTACAACATTTTCTTACACACTTAAAATTATGATTTTATTTATACTAATGTTTAGAATTGTCTTTTTATATTTAATTTTATGAAAAAGACTTTTATTATTCAAATGCACGATAAAAATTTTAATGAAATTGTTTTATAATTAAAATGTAACTATATGATATTTAGATTTTTTTTTATTAAATATGATCATGTATAACATTGAAGATTACTATTACTACAACATTTTCTTACGCACTTAAAATTATGATTTTAATTATAGTTAAGTTTGGAGTTCTCTTTTGAAACTATTATTATTGTTTAATTCTATGAAAAAAACTTTATTATTCAAATGCACAATACAAACTTCTAATAAAATTGTTTTATAAATAAAATGTTACTATTTAGTATATAGATTTTTTACATTAAATATGTTCATGTATAACATTGAACATTAGTCGTATAACGTTGACAAACCCTAATCGATGTATTAGAGACATTACCGTTATAAAATTTTTTTATTTGATCGTAAAACCAACAAATTAAATTGGCAATTAAACTTATTCAATGACAAATTTTCAAAATATGCTTATGAATAATTAATTAATTCTAATTTCGAACCGATTTAATAAGACATTGTTTGTAATTTTAGCATTGCAAAATCTAAAAAACTAATAATAAGAATCAACTAACAGTATCATTTGTCTTGCTTCTTGAATCAATATCATCTTTTCAATTTCACTCTTCGATCCTGGTTCAGTTGTTTTTCATTATTTGAATTGTTTGAAAAGTACTTTTATTAATTCGTTTTTATATTTATTTTTGTAATTAATATTTTTAGACCCCGCAGTAACGCGCGAGTGTTCGATAACTCGTTCAAGACATATCCGAGATCACTATCCGAGATCACTCACCGAAATCACTTAACCGAGATTACAATACATGACTGAGATTCCACTTAGCCGAGATAGCTATCCAAGAATACTAATCGACTAACCGAGATTACTAACATAACTGAGATTACACATAACAATTAACCGAAATCACCTATCTGAGATTGTTGAGATTGGAACACAAACATTCAAGTCATAACCGAGATTGGAACAAACATGAAATAACCGAGATTGTAAAAACAAAAATTAGCCGAGAATCATATTATTTCTTCAAGAACTAAATGCGTGGATGTATTCAATCAGTCAAGAACAAGAGAAGGCAATAAACAATAATAAAAAAATATATAAAAGAAACTTACCTTACACACTTAGCCGAGATTGTTGATGCTTGATTTGATTCGAGAAAGATGAAGATGGAGCCGAGAAAGAAGAACAGGAGTGGACCCGAGAAGAAGACCAACAACAATGCGGCGCCCCTTCCCCCTTTCACTATTCTTAACCCAAAAAAAAACTTTTTTTTTTCTTTTTTCTTAAATAACCGTTTTACTAAACTAAACAAAGTTTAAAATATTTTAAAAGATAATTATTATTCATGTGTGTTTAGAATTATACAAAATTAATAGGTCATAATAAATAATAATATCATTATTATATATATTTGTTTAAAAATAATATTTATATTTTTACATTTTAGTTTACTATATTATTATATATATTAAAAATATCCGCGTAACACGCGGGTAATAAACTAGTATTAAATTAAAACAGAAACTAAATGTTTTTGAACTTTCTTTTAACTTTAAAGTTGAAATAAAACTTAAATTAGACTAAAAAAAATCTAAGACTCCCTTTCTTTTATTCTCCACCCACAAGTGTGCGCATAGAGAAAACGTGCAGGCTTGTGTTACAACCCGAACATGCACCCCAAAACTTACCTGATGGAGATCCTGTAAAAATGCATCACTCATTGACTTTATCATAATCATTAATAGTAAAAGATGTGTTTTAGATTCGACCCAGTTGAAATATATTTTATGCTACTTGCACACAGTTGATAGAAGTTGATGATAAAGATCAAATAAGCTTATTTCAAACATATTCGAGGAGTGTCATCTAACTTTCAACTGGTGGATTCAGCATGCCTATCTGACTTACTAAAAACTGAAAACGAGGTTCGTCTAAGGCTTTTGTAAACATGTCAGCAAGCTGAAATTCAGTACCAACAAAATATAACTCAACTGTTCCATAATCTACATGATCTTTTATGAAATGATATCTGATATCAATGTGTTTTGTCCTTGAGTGCTGAACTGGATTGCATGAGATAGCAATAGCAGCACGCGAATCATAGTAAATTGGGATATTTGAAAGTGAGTATCCATAGTCACGGAGTTGTGTTCTCATCCACAAAACCTGAGAGCAGTAGCTTGCAACTGCGACATACTCAGCTTCAGCCGTGGATGTGGAAACACAATTCTGTTTCTTAGATGACCAACTCACTAACCTGTCTCCCAAAAACTGTATGCCTCCAGATGTGCTTTTTCTGTCTATGCGGCAACCTGCAAAATCGGCATCTGAGAATGCAGTTAGATCAAAATTGGTTCCCTTGGGGTACCATATACCAAGTTCGGGCGTACCCTTTAGATAGCTAGAAAATTCGTTTAACAGCGGACAAGTGTGATTCTTTAGGGTTGGCCTGGAACTGAGCACAGAGACATGTTGGGAACACAATATCCGGTCTACTAGCCGTGAGATACATGAGAGAACCAATCATACCTCGATAAGATCTGGCATCAACACTTTTACCCGAAGGATCAGTGTCAAGCTTACAGTTTGAAACCATGGGAGTTGCAATTGAAGTGCAATTGTCTAACTTATACTTTTTGAGTAGCTCATAAGTATAATTAGACTGATTAACAAAAATCCCATCTGGAAGTTGTTTAACTTGTAATCCGAGGAAGAAGTTCATATCCCCCATCATACTCATCTCAAACTTTTACTTCATAAGGTTAGAGAAGTTCTCACAGAAATCAGGGTCAGTAGATCCGAAAATTATGTCATCTACATATACCTGTACTAGCATCACATGAGGGCTTTCCTGTTTTGTAAACAGAGTAGTGTCTACCACACCTTTTGAAAAACCAGATTGTAGTAAGAAGGTTGAAAGACTGTCATACTAGGCACGATGAGCTTGTTTTAAACCATATAAGGCTTTGTCTAGCACATAAACATGGTTCGGTTTATGTACATCAACGAAACCCATAGGTTGTTCAACATAGACTTCCTCGTTTAGGTCTCCGTTCAAGAAAGCTGTCTTGACGTCCATCTGATATACTTTAAATTCTTTGTGAGCCGCAAACGCCAGGAAAATTCTGATTGCTTCGATCCGAGCTACTGGAGCGAAGGTTTCATCATAATCGATGCCTTCTTGTTGACGATAACCCTTAGCGACTAGACGTGCCTTATTCCTTACTACAATTCCGTATTCATCACGCTTGTTTTTGAATATCCAATTGGTGCCAATGATGGTACGACCATTCGGTTTAGGAACTAATCTCCACACTTTCAGTCGTTCAAACTGATTTAGCTCTTCTTGCATGGCTATAATCCAGTCCGGATCCTTTAAAGCATCATCTACTTTCGTTGGTTCCACCATGCTTAGAAATGATGCAAACAAACATTCATTTGCAGAGGCGCTTCTTGTCTTAATACCAGTTGATGGGTCTCCGATGATCTGATTAGTTGGATGACTTCTTGTCCATTTGATGGTATGTGGAAGTGGAGATCTAGAAGAAACTGCAGTGGTTAGATCAGGCAGAGATGCAGTTTGCTGATCTATTGTTCTAGATATGGGACCACTTTATCATCTGTCTCAGACTCTGAAACTGTAGGAAGTTCAAAAGATGATAAAGCTTCACTTTGAATGTATCAAGTTGAAGTTATCTCCATTGGTGTAGTATCAGACGATGAAGCTATTTGGAGCGTGGAGAGAACTGGATTGATGGTGGTGGAGTCTATGGGATTAGTATAAGTTGGGTTAAATTAAGAAGCAGGGAAATAATCTTTGTACAATATATCAAACAAAGACTGTAAATCCTCAGGATTATATTCTGTTGACTGCACTTCAGATCCTGAAGAAGTAGCATGCACAATTCTAGGTCCGGAGCTATCCACTTCGGATGACAGTTCAGATGATTCATCGAAAGTGACATTGACACTCTCATTGACCATTCTTATGCGTGTGTTGTACGCTCTATAAGCCTTTGAATTTGCTGAGTAGCCAATGAAAATTGCTTCACCTGCTTTTTCGTTGAACTTTCCCAGATTATCTCTATCGTTAAGCACATAACACCTGCAACCAAACACACACAAATATTTGATGTAAGGTGTTTTCTTGAGAAATAATTCATAAGGAGTTTTGTTAAAACGTTTATGAATTATCGATCTGTTCTGAGTGTAGCATGCAGTTGAGACAGCTTCAGCCCATAAGAACATCGGCAGCTTGGAATAAGCGAGCATCGTACGAGCGGCCTCCACTAATGTTCGATTGCGCCTTTCGACAATGTCGTTCTGTTGTGGAGTCCGGGCAGCGAAAAATTGATGATGAATGCCCTTTGACTTGAGATAAGTGTCAATGACTGAGTTCTTGAATTCAGTTCCATTATCTGTTCGGATTGACTGAATAGAGAGCTGTTGTTGGGCCTCAACACCTTTGAGAAAGTCAATGATCTGACTTGGAGCCTCATTTTTAGATCTCAAAAACTTGACCCATGTATATCTGGAGTAGTCATCAACTATGACTAGAATATATTGTGTTTCGTTGATGCTTTGAGTACGCATGGGTCCACACAAGTCCATATGCATGAGTTCGAGAATCCTTATAGTTTATGGTTCAAGTTGTGGCTTGTGTGGTGATTTCTTCATCTTTCCTTTTTCACACGGACCACATAGATGGTCTTTGTTGAATCGAAGTTCAGGAAAACCTTTCACAAAATGCTTAGACACTAACTTGTTTAGGTTATCAAAGTTCAGATGCGACAACCGTCTGTGCCACAACCATGATTCCTTCGATGATGCTTTGGAAAGAAGACAAACGTTGTCTTGAAGCTTGAGCTTGGAGACATCAATCGTGTATAGGTTCGAGTTGCGAGACCCCGAAAGGATTTCTTTACCAGAGTCATCCCTCACACTGCACTTCTTGGCCTTGAAGTTTACCTCTAGACCCTTATCACAGAATTGGCCTATGCTAAAGAGATTATGACTTAATCCTTGAACATAGTCAACACTTCTAATGGTAAGGTTGTCTAGAATTAAATCCCCATAGCCTAAGATTGCAGAGTGGTCGTTGTTCCCGAATCTAACGGAGCCACAGTGTTGTTCGACAAACTTTAGATAGTAACTCCTTTTGACTAGTCATATGCCTTAAACAACCAGAGTCCATGTACCACATTGATTTTGCCTGAAATAAAATTATGATGTGACGTATTTAGCATAAGAACCAAGAGTAGGAAAGATGAGACTAGACAGGAGAACATGGGTTTCAAGCGGAATCGCATGAAAGCCTTTTCCTTTTTTTTTTTTTGGTTTTTTTTATTTTTTTGATACAATGACCAACCGTGTTTTGAATAATGTTATTCAGAAGACTTTGTTAATTGAGAAGCGGGTCCTGAACTGAGTGAACAGAAGCCATACTGCAAAAAAAAAACTACATCAACGCAACTTTTGGTACCCATTTGAAAATGGGTACTTTCTCGTTAGACACAACAGATTTTCCTACTACAACTAATGAAGTTCTTTCAGGAATCTGTATTTCACACTGTGTTGATTGTAGCTTGGAACCTTTGGGAACCCACTTGTAAGTGGTAACCGAAGGTTTTGGAGGAACATATGTCTTATTAACACGAGCAGTTGTCCTTTTATTATGGTTCTTAGGCTGATGTCTTTTACGTCTAGCAGGATAAGACACAAAAACATTCATGTCAGGAATGGAACGACAAAATTTGGACGGATATAAACGAAATAACGTACTAATTGAATATTGTAAAACATCACAATCAGGTTTATCATCGTTTACATCATTCAAAAATTTATCCTTCAAGACATTAGACTCAACAAAACAAGGAATGCAAGTTTGTGGGACATTCGCCTTATTAACAAAAACTCTCTCGCTAGACTCATACTGCTTCTTCAAACACTCCTTTTTTCCTACTTGAGATTGCGAACCTCTATTTGCATCTGACAGAATAAAATGAGACGAGTTAGGGGTTTGAGAAGATTTTAAGCAAGAAGAAGTACCTTGGTGAGATTGTTTCTTAGAAGACTGACCATTCTTGGATGAAGAATGTGAAATCTTCTTAGAAACAACCCTTTTGAAGGATTTTGAAGTCTCACCTTTGAGAACAGTGAGAGTGACTTCTACCTTTTCTTTTCCTTTAACAGACACATTTTGTTCACAAATACTTGATGCAGGGACAACATGATCAGAGTGTTGATTTAACACATGTGTGGCCATGGTTTGAGTCTCTAAGTCTTTGATGATATTTAGAAGTTTATCTATTTCACTTTCAAGGAACTTAGAGTCAATTTTAAAACTCTGTTCCCGTATTGAAACAGGCGTCTTGCCTCATCAAATTGGTTTTCTTTTCTGAGAAAAACGAATCTTTCATTTTCAAACATCTCTTTTGCTTCCCTAAGTTCTATTTCAGCATTCAAATTTGTTTCTGAAGGCTCGAGTTTTGGGTTGCTTTGAAACACATTGAAACAGTCGTGATACAACCCTTTGTAATGAATAGCTTGAGCTGCATATTCAATTACTTTGGTCTCATACTTCACCACATTCTCAATAAGAGCATCATGGTATTCAGAAGCTTCTTTTTGAGATTGTTTCAGCTACTTTTCTAGAACTGCAATGTTGTGTTCTAAAACAGAAGAAGGAACATATGGGTAAGGTACGGGAGCCACCGGTTTAGCATTCATTTCTTCTTCTGAGTAACAGTGGAAATAGTCATCATCTAAAGTTGGTTTTCTAGATGAATAACTTTCATTCAGTTGCTCATAGGCCATGAAGGTTTGAGTATTCTTTATGTTTTTCCGGTTAAGATCTTCTTGGTTCAAAGAATCTGCAGATGATCTATGAAAAATAGCTTTGTATCCCGCTCTCATGTAATTGAAATCATACACAGTGGGCAATATCATCGACACTTTATGAAGAGTTTTTGGATTTTCAAAACCGATGCCTTCCTTAGAGTGATAAACCGTGTCTGCTTAGGCGTGTTCATGTGAATGATTTGATCTGTTTGTCCGCGTTTGGGAAATTTATCATCAAGTTCTTTGATACGGCAATACAGACCAACTCTTTCTTTTTCAAGCATTTTAAATTTTTCTTTGCTATCAATATCCTCAAAGTGCAATAACTCATAACATTTTGGAAGATCAGATAGCTCAGATTTCAACGAATCCTTAGTCTCATTTGCCATGGTTAAACAACTTTTGAGATTAGTATTTGCATAATCAATCTTTGCTTTGTCCCAAAGGAGTTCTACAAATAGATTATGTTCATTCATCCACTTGTTTTTGAAAATCTCAGCTTGTTGTTGTTCACTGAGGTTTTTTCCTTTTAAAACAGACAGCTGAGATTGCAGTTCAGTGATCACATTACATAACGAGTTATCAGATTTAGATGTTACCTCAGTTATCTCAGATGAAGACTCATCGTGTCCTTTGGCCATCATGCACTCAGACCGGTCGTCTGCATCGTCCAGTTCATCAGAAGTTAACATTTCTCCATTAGGCCCAAACTTCTCTGCTATGTAGCACAAACGACCTGTCTCCTCCTCATCATCAGATTCCTCTTCAACCCAATAATCTTCTTGTGCAATCAGGGCCTTTGCATCAGCTCTTCGCTTGACAACTTCCAGCTTATGTTCATAGTACTCGACATCCCTAGTGTACTTATTTGTACACTCTCTAGCATAATGTTCCGGATTTCCACATTTGTAGCACAGTTGGATTTTCTCTTCAGCTGGTTTCTTGTCATCTGATCTTCTCCTTCTATCTTCGTCAGACCTTCTATCCTCACGTCTTGTGTCTCTGCGATCATCCCTTTTGTCCTCACGATCTACTCTTTCATTTCTGCGTTCATACCTCCTTTCCTCACGATCTCCTCTGTCTTCTCTGCGTTCATATCTTCTGTCATCTCTATCATCTCTACGATCATACTTTCTTTCCTCTCTATCATCTCTACGCCGCCTTGATCCACTATCATACCGTAGCTGATTATTCGTCTTTGTTTTGGTGAACATATGAAACCTATTAGACAGAAGAACCAGTTGATCTTGAATGTCATCTAACTCAGAATTAGAATGATCAGCGGATTTGTCCTTGAATACAGATGATTCAGTTACTTTAGAGGACTTATCAGACAGTAATGCAAGAGGATCCGAGTTACCGTTGATTTGTTGACTGTAAGGGCCTCAACTTTGTTGGACATTTGAAGATATGCATCAACATCTCCCTGATACTTCTTCAACTCTTTGAAAAGCACATGAATAGAAGTGTCCTTCAGAACTATGGATCTCTTCAAAGCTCAAGTGCTAGATTCGCACTCATTTTTAAGAGAAGACATGAATTGAATGTTTATGTCATCCTTAGGTTTGGAAATCTTTAACTTATTCAGCTCATTCAGCACAGCACAAAATCGAGTGTATGTTGCTCGAAGTGATTCGCCATCATTAGCTCTGAAGTTGGAGAAGTTTGACTTAGCTTCTTCCACTTTACCCTGATCATCCAATTCAGCTCCAAGCATTTGGTTTTTCAGTTCTTCCCATAAGTCCTTTGCTGATAAATTACTGTCAATTCCCACAAGAATATCATCTGGAATAGCCTGATATAAACAATATTCTGCTTTTAGATCAGCCATTTCCAGTTGTTTTTCAGCTTCAGATTCAGGTTCTCTAACAACGCGTGAGTCAATTATGGGAGGATCATTATCAGGTCTAGCTTCCACATTCCTATAAAACACAGCAGGGCCTTCTTCGATGGATTTCAACATGAGTTTTCCTAACTCTTGAATCCGAAGGAATTTCGGAAACCGTTTCTTCCATTGCTCGTAAGCACTAGGATATAACACCGGAGGTCGTGCCTCAGAACCAAGAACAAGAGTTTCCCTCGACATATTGAGTGCAAATTAATTTAGATCTTTTAGGTTGGAAACTGATTTTATGAAAAGAAATGATATACACTTGGTTAATAGAAACCTAGAAGAAAAAGAGTTTTGATAGGATAGAAAGAAAGAAAAAAAAAATTAAACTAAAGAAAAAATATGTATTTTCTAATAGATGTTGATGATATCCGAGATTAACAAAAATAAAACTAAGATATTAAGACATTGCATCCGAGATTATAAGAGGAAATAAAACAGAGATTTTTAAAAAAATTATATCCGAGATTATAAAATAAAAAAAACTTTTTTTTTTAAACTGAGATTTTAAAATTCACTGAGATTTTGAAGAAGAAGAAAAACTAACATATCCGAGATTATAAAAATATGTGATATCCGAGATTAATGAAAAAAAAAAACTGAGATTTCAAACAATATCCGAGATTATATAAAAAAACTAACACTGAGATTAAAAAAATGATTTATCCAAGATTAATGAAAACAAAATAACTGAGATTTCAAACAATATCCAAGATTATATTTAAAAAAAAAAACTAAAACTGAGTTTTTAAAAAAAATTATCCGAGATTAATGAAAAAACTGAGATTTAAAAAATATCCGAGATTAATATATGAAAAAACAAACACTGATAATAAAAAAATGACTTATCCGAGATTGATGAAAACAAACTAACTGAGATACTAAAAAAATATCCGAATTTTTTTTTTAAAAATAAACTGAGATTCAAAAAAAACTTTATCTGAGATTAAGAGAGAAAGAAAAAATAATCACTTCTGAGATTTTTAAAGTTTTAAAAAAAAAAAAAAAAAAAAAACACAAAGAAAACAACTAATACGTAACCGACAAAACTTGAAATAAAATAGAGACAGTTAGTCGAATCCAAAAAAATAAGTAGAGACAGTACCTTTCAATCGATCAATACAAAAATGAAGAACACGTCTCACCAAAAACAGTTTAAATCCAACCTTTTGAGCTTTGATACCAATTGTAGCTTTATGATCCCAATGATGAATATCACTCAATAACAATAATCACACGACAATAAGATTGTTAAACCAAATGATTATCAAATATATTGAACCCTTGTGAGAGAATGCAAAAGACACACTCAATCTCACACACAATACAATGATTACTCTCTAGCAAAAACCCTAAAAGAGAAATAAATACTAGAGACAACTATGAGGAAATTACCAAATAAACCTCTTACATATTTAAAATAAAAAGTAAGAAAATAATGTAAGAAGCTAACTATTACAAAATTAACCCACAACTTAATCACAATAAAAATAACTCAAGCAAAGTTCGCTAGCCTAGAGGGTGGAGGTTTCATAGGAAAACAAATTCTTTGTTTAATAAATAAAAGTTTAATAAATATTCATGTCATCAAAATGCAATCAGTGAAGACTCAATTTTAAGTATCTTTGTTGGTTGGAGGTTTTTTATCAAATTAAAAATGATTTGGGGTTTTAATTGAAAAAACTAAACAAGTTTGAGATTTTTTACGCTAAAATCTATTTAAAAGTTTTACACGTCATCAAGTTGCAACCGGCTTCAGATTTTTTGAAAAAAGCCCAAATGTACAAAGTTTTAACTACTTGGAGGTTTTTTGTGCAATGAAAAGTGGTTGGGGGTTTAAATCACAAAAATGGTCCAACTTAGAGGTTTTTTGCGCAATTTCCCCTTAATTTTTTCATTTTCTAAACGTAAAAAGCTACGAAAACCAATCTGTTTTTTTATTTTTTCTGCACCAAAAGATTCAACCTATTCCGGTTTTATGTTTTGGAAAACGAAAGTAAATACAAATAATTCTGTTATTAGTTTTTGCAAATGAAAAAACTACGAATAATTCTATTTTCAGTTTTTCCAAATAAAAAAATCATTTTATTTTTCTAGTTTTTCGAACCAAACAATTACCTTTTATTTTTTTTTGTCCGAATGGAAAACTACGAACCATTACGTTTTAAAGTTTTTTAAAAAAATGAAATATGGTGTAGCCTTTTTGTTCGGAAAAACAAAAAAAAAATGAAATGGTTTGTAATTTTTTACGATTGAAAAAAGTTAAAAACGTAATAATTAGAATAACATAAAAACCGAACAAAAAAATAGACTATTTCATTTTTTGAAAAATCGTATTTTGTATGTTTGGAAAAAGCTAAAAAATCAAAATGAGTCTATTTTTTATTCGATTTTTCTGTTATTCTTCTAATCATTACGTAAACTTTTTTCAATAGTAAAAAACCAAAAACCATTTCATTTTTTAGTTTTTCCAAACAAAAAGGTTACAAACTATTTCATTTTTTTAAACAACTTTAAAGCGTAATGGTTCGGAGTTTTTCGTTCGGAGAAAAAAATAAAAGGTAATGGTTTGGTTGAAAAACTAGATAAATTAATTGATTTTCGTTTGGAAAAACTGGAAATCAGAATTATTCGTGGTTTTTTGGTTTGCAAAAACTAATAACAGAATTGTTTGTATTTGTTTCCGTTTTCCAAAACAAAAAATCGGAATGAGTTGAATTTTTTGGTGTAGAAAAAATAAGTCATCGTAGCTTTTTACGTTTTAAAATGAAAAAACTTAAAACATGTATGGTTAACTTGTTAGGCACAAAAAGGCCTCAGTCAAACCTGTTCTACATCTGAGGGGGAGATTTATAATCAAACCTGTTGATGCATTTGAAGGTTGAATTTAAGGCCTGTTATATGTCTTATTGAAACCTGAAAATGATTTGCAATATCAGTCTAAAGCTGTTCTATATGTTGCATGTGTTGCAACTAAGACAGTTTGTCCAAGCTGCTCTGTCTGCTGAACAGGCTGGACATAAACTGTCTACGCTGCTCTACACTGTTGAGCAGCTTGGGCATTTTTAAAGTGTTCTGTTCTTTGTGAACAGAACCTGTTCTTTGTGAACAGGCTAAACACTTTATGGAATTTGTTTCCAAGTCATCATGTATTGTTTTTGATTACAAGATCAGTTTACAAAGTCGAAGACAAAGTGGAAAACAGAACTGCTCAGCCTGCCCAAGCTGTTCTGTAACATGAAGACAAAAGGTTATTTGAAAAAGGGTGACAGACCTTTTTCTTATATCAAAATAGGCCTTTACAAGGAAGAAAGACGCAAAGTTGACATTCCTAAATTAGTTAAAGGCAATGCAACAGTAGACAAAGTAAAAAGACAAAAGTTCTGCACATGTGAAGACAAGTCTGCTTTTCAGAAAAGTGCAGAAAAGGTTATGTTGTCTTTTCAACAAGACTTCTCCTTTTTCATTCCGTCCAATGAAGATGTTTCTCTTAGATCCTCTGAGTGAGTATAAAAGGAAGCTTCTAAGGACAAAAAGAAGTGTGAAGAAAGCTAAGTGCTGAAACCAAGAGTGAACGTGCAAGTGTGATTTTCATGCATGCAAGCCTTCTGTGTAAATCAGTATCTGTGTGTCTAAGCTGTTTTACATAAGCTGTTCCCTTAAGTCTTGTAAACACAGTGAGTGCTTTTTAGTGAGTGTATTCATTGTATTCTAGTTTGAGTTTGTCTTAGACTAGTGAACATACTGTTGTATCTGTCATCTCAGCTTGAACTATTCCGCATTCAAGCTTGTTTGTCATTAACAAATTGTTGATAATACATACAAACATTGAGAAAAGAGTGTGTAGTTTTTAAATTGCTGTATTC